>KQ954510.1:0-125273 GCA_001541205.1 Rhodotorula sp. JG-1b | reverse complement strand
GACGTAAAAAGACTTTTACCGGCTTGCCTGTCCGGCTCTTGCTCAGATGCGCTGTCTCTTTCGAGCTACGAGGCGCATATATCTGCTCTTGTGCTCGCTTTTTCCAAGCATGCGAGTACGTCCCTGTGCGTAGACTGGGCGGGCGGAATTCAGCAGAAGAAAAGGCAGACAGGGGGCAACTGAACGGTGCGAGCTCGCGCGGCGGACGAGTTGAAGAAGCGGCGAACGAGCGCGACGCTTCTTGTTCTCGTTAAGACCACACGTCCGTCCAATCTCGCCTATATACGCGCCTGTGTGCCCTGCTGACCTTGCTTCCTTGCTTCACACGACTGCAGTCAGTCAGGATCTCTATACAGTGAGTCTCTCTTTCGTCGCTCGGTCCTCGTGACCGACCACGAACTGACCCGTATGCCCCCCATCAGGTTTCTTTCCGAGTTGTCTTGCTCTCTCAAACGAGCTACACTGTTTGCAGGTCACGATGACCGATTGGGCGCATCCCCATCCAAGCGAGAATCCATGAACGTTCTCCTTTTGGGGAGAGCGTTCCTCGATGACCTTGAGCACGCTCGTACCGCCCCCTCGTCCCCGAGGTTGGGTTGTCCGGCCTCGTTATGACCGCTTGCGGTCTGAGGCTGTACGGCGCTGCGCGGTGGATGTGCACCTTTCTGAACCTGTTCCCTCCTGTAGCTCGTCTCCGTTGGCAAAGCAACTCCCTTCTCCTTTCACCTCGGATGCCTGCGTACCCGACAGCTATTTAGAGAAACGGAGTCGACGCTGGTACAGAGCAGAAGGCTTAGCTATGCAAGACCCCCAGACGACGCCTTGCGGATCTAGATCTTGCATCGACTTCGCTCGGCCGCGGAAGAAAGAGAGACAGTTCGCTCGCGAAGGATGGTACAACAACGACAGTTACATACATGCACCGTATCGTCTGAGCGCACGTCACCGCTTGGCCGACGCGCCTCCGCCGAACGCGCCAAAGCCCATCGCCGCCATCATGTCCTTGTCGACCCCCTTTGTCAACTCTTCCTGTTCCTTCTTCCTGTCCTCTTCCCTCTTCCTCCGCTTGGCCTCCCTCGCCGCTTCCTTGTCCTTCTGCTCGGCGAGCTGGATCTCTTTGATCCGCTGCTCGAAATCGTACTGCTTCTTCTCGGCGGAGGCGGCCGACTTTTCGCGCAGTTCGGCGATTTTGAGGCGGACGTCGTTCAGGGTCGAGTGGGCGACTTTGGTCGTCTGGCCGAGTCGTCGCAGATCTGTTGGGCGAGCCGGGGGACGGGATGAATATCGCGCAGTAAATCTTGGAAACGCACAGGAGAGGGACAAGGAACTGACGTGTCCGGCCGTTGATGTGGTCGAGGTACCTCGCGCTGTCCTTGCACGTCCGCTTGCACACGTCGCAGTAGAACCCCGGTTGTTTCTGCCCGCTGCCGACACTGGCGTCGATCACGATCGTCTTGTTCAGGTTCTTGTCGAGTTCGAGCGGCAAGTCGCGAGCCTTCATCATCTCGGTCGCTTTCGGGAGGTCTTCCTTCTTCCGAGGCGGGCGCTTGCCTGTGTGTGGGGAGATGGAGGAGGGGGTGGCATTAGTGCGGGCAAAAGGAACGAGAGACCAGCGGAGCGGCGAAGAGAGAGAAGAGAGCAATGGCGCACCCTGCTGGATCGCTTCTTCGGCCGCTTTGGCATTCTCGGCAAGTTCTTGATCCTGTGCGTAAGGGAACCCTGCACGCTTAGCAAGGCTTCGGAGGGCTCCCGGCCCAACGAGCACTCGCGCGAGGGGAAGAGGCAATCGAGACGCACCTTTGCCCGTGCCTTTTCCTCATACTCTTTCTGGTCCCATGTTTTCTGGTACGTTTCGGACCTCCTGTCAGCTCAAGCTTCCTCGCCTGAGGAGGCGAGCGTCCAGGCGATGAAAGCGGGTTGACGTACTCGGAAGTTGGTATCGGACTGGGAGGAAGAGGTTCGAGTCAGCGTGCGATGCAGAGGAGAGGGCGCTGTAGTGAACGTACCTTTGAGTTTGCGCCGTACGCGCCGGTCTTGGTGGACATGCCGAGGGGCTCTTGAGGACGCTGGATGAGCGAGCGAGTGGAGCGAGAGTCGAGCGAGGCGACGACGCGTCAAGCGGGTGGTTGCAGGTCGTCTAGCCTGGTTTCTAGCCAATGCCGGGCGCTCTTCCGCGGCGCAGGACAGGGATCGAGTGAGGGGCGAGAGCGCGAGCGAGAGCAAGAGCTGCACGCCTTTTTGACATTCACCACACAGTTGTTCCGTGACGAGTTGCTCATTCACAGCTCCAAGTGCTGATCTGATGCTCGAGCAGACATTTGCATGAGCCTTCGAACGCAAGCCCGAACCCGGCTCTCGCAACGCAGTGAGCCAGGGCAGCCACCGCGTCTGTCAACATCATGAACGAGCCAAACGATCCGCCAACCGCTCCCGAACCCATTCGTTCGAGTTCGTACACGCACAAGCTGCTTGAGAAATACTACTCCACTGTGACGGCGCTGCGAGATCTCTTGCCGCCACAGAGAGGAGACGACGACGGCTTTGACGACTCGGAATCGTTCCGCCGCTTGGTGGGGGAAACTGTCGTCGCGTCCAGAGCACCGGCGGGACCACCGAGGCTCGACGCAGCAGCACTGGGGCAAGGAGCGAATGGCGCATCCATGCCCGAGGTCAGTCGGCCCCCCTTTCGAGCCCCGGTCCGCGTATTGTTCTCTCGCAACTTGCAGACTCACCCGCTTCCCTTTCCTTTGGCGCAGATTATCGAGCAGGTACAGCAACGCTTGTTTGCAGCGCACGCAAAGGAGTACTACCGCGAGAGAAAAGCCGGCAACGTTGCGTTCGCGACTCCGAAAAACATGCTCGCGTTTGGCTACCGACTTGTACGTCCCCTCTCCTCTGCTCTCTCTCACAGTGGCTCCGATCCTGCAGCTTTTTCGCATCAATTGAACCAATCGTTGTCGCTTCTAGAACACGGAGCGAACGCGGGATTTGCAACGGACGAGGAGCCAGCTCGAGCAAGGTTTCGTCGAGGTGTTCCCCAACACGATCGTCGCGACGCTCGTCTCGTCCCGCGACTGGGACCAGCTCGCCAGCCGGTGAGTTAGACTTTCTCTTACAGGCTCCAATCCTTCCGCTGATGACCTCGTGCGCCCCCCGCCGCGCGCAGGACCGGCCCCGACTGGCTCATCGAACTCTTCTCCTCTCCCGACACGGCTCTCTTCCTCCCCCTCCCCAACGCCTGCCTCATGCAAATTTCCGGAACGCCCGTCGCCGACCTCAAGATGTTACAAGATCTCCAGACGAATACGAAGCGAGGGTCGAGGCGGACGGAACATGCGCCCCGGAGGAGGAAGAGGAAGCGACAGCGGCGAAAGAGTGAGGCGGAGGAGGAATGTCTGCCGTCCCTCGAGGCAGGGATACCCGAGGCGGTGACGCCGCGTCCGCCGCCGACTTTGGCGACGATTCCCGAAGTGCGTATCGACGGTCCGCCCGACTCGAACCCCCAACCGACTCCTCGACCCCCGGAGTCCGCCTTTCCGGCGCTCGGTGCTTCTCGCTCCCTCCCGCAACTCGGTGGTCCAGCCTTGACGACGGCGGTCGGTGGAGGCGTCGATCACGCACGCGGGGCGCGCTCGCTCGCTCCCACTACGTCGGTCTCGCCTACGAAACGTTCATTGCGGGCGACGACGTCGGCGGCGAGCGTTCTCGGCGGCGGTGGTAGTGGCGGTGGTGGTGGTGCGGCCGAAACGAGCGGACGACCAGCAAAGCGACGTCGATTGGAGACGTTGTCCGTTTTGCCTCTCCTCCTCACCTACCTCCTCTGCCTCGAGAAACTTTCTACTGATCCCTACTCTCGCGCGGGGTCAATAGGCATTCAAACAATGCAATCGTGCTCGCGAGACATCAGATGTACCACCACCGACTCTCGAAAGGAGTCGGCGGTAAACTCCCATACGGTTTGTCTTTGAGGCGTAAGTCATTCCGCCGCACAACAAGGGTCGGCACATGTGCTCGAGCTAATGAGATGGTTCTGATTACGCAGATGTACTCGTCCGCTTGCCCACGCTCTACTCGATCAAGCCTGTTCAGCTTTCGAAAGGGATCGCAACGAGTGCCACGAGGGGTTCGACCGAAGCGGCGGCACGACACCTCGCGAAATACATCTTCCCGCGACAGTTTGGACTCCACAACGCGTTCACGAGTCCGAAGGCGCGCGTGAGCGTCGACGTGTTGCCGGATTATACGGACCGCGAGCTCGAGATCAAGGTGCGTCGTCTTGGCTCGCTAATCGAGTCTTTATAACGACGAGCTGAGACCTTGTTGCGTACGTCGGGGTTTGAGAATAGCGTCTGGGCAGTACCAAGACCCCTCCGCGGTTGAGACCGGTCTTGCCGATCTTGCAGAGGCTGGGCTTGCTCAGCTCGAGGTGCAACTTCCGCAAATTGCTCGACAAGCGCTGTCCTTCCAAGGTAGATCGTGGTGGTTACTGGAGGCATTGCGCGCAAGTCCCGGGGTGCTGATGATTTTTGATACCTCACCGGCAGCTCAATCGTCGACAGCTCAGCCAAGAGGAACGCAGCGCGATTTTTGTACGATGAACCTTTTCCGCACTCCATGTCCCCGAAACTGATTCGCGAATATTCTCTTGACAGGACTTGAGCGCCGAACAACCGCGCACCCAAGTCTCGCGCGGCGACGTCTCGCTCGACACCTCTCACCCCTCACTCGTAATCCCGCACGGGCAGACTCAGGCCGCCGCCCAGAATGTCAAGAAGCCGAAACTGTCGGAATACGCGTGCTCGATCTACGAAGTCGAGTGCTACGTGCTCGACTGCGTGAGGGACGTGATCCCCAAGGCGTTTTGGGGGTCAGAGGCGAACCGGAAAGCGGTCGAGGAAAGTGAGCTGCTCTCTCTCTCTGTCTGAGCTCGCAACGGCCCTCCGCACGTCCTGTAGCTGACCCGTGCCACCGCCAGACGTGTCACAGCTCCTCCGTTACCGACGCTACGAGTCTGTCTCGCTCCACGCGCTCTTGCAAGGCTTCTCGGTCCTCGATTGCGAGTGGCTCTCCACCAAGAACCGCTCGTCCGAGGCAGGACTGGTTCAGCAGCAGCGCAGTACTGCCGCAGACATGGACAAGCGGCTCGAGCTGCTGAGCGAGTTTATGTACTGGTTCTTTGATTCATTCGTCATCGATCTCGTCCGAGTACAGCCTAGCCCATGCCTTGCCCTCGTATTCTCTCTTCGTTTCTGACTGTTTTTCCTTGGCACTCAGACTTCCTTCTACGTGACCGACACCGCGACGCATCAGAATCGTCCGCTCTACTTCCGCCAAGATGACTGGAACACGCTCTGCGCGCCCCTGCTGAAACAGCTTGGCGATTCAGTCTTCGAAAAAGTCCCCTTGGTAAGCCAGCCTTTCGATCGCTGACCGGCGTCGTGGCACCGGAGGGCGCTGACTAGCTCTTGACTCTAGGTCCAGGCGCTGTCGCTCCAGCGCGAGCGCGAACTCGGAGTCTCGTTCGTCCGCCTGCTGCCGAAGGAAACGGGCGTCCGACCGATTGTCAATCTCGCTCGGCGGCCAATCAGACTCGCTGTGCGTTCTTTGCTCGTCCACTTCCCCTTCTCGTGGTGTGCGACACTCATCTCTTTGCACGTGTGGACAGGCGGGAGGTCGTCGGGAGGTTGGACAACCGATCAATAAGATCTTGCAGGGCGTTTTCGATGTGCTCACTTTTGAAGCGGTTCGTTCTCGTTTCCCTGCTCCAGCAAACACCTTCCCGCGTCATTCTCATGTGCTGAAGCTCCCCATGCATGGCATGCAGAAGCGCAAACCGCATTTGACAGGCTCGCTCGTGGTCGACCCGCAGCAGATCTATGCGAAACTGCGGCTGTTCAAGAAGGACCTTCTGAGCAAGCACGGCGGCGCCAAGCTGTGCGTACCGCGCTCTCTCCTCACCGAATCTATACTGACATGAGAAAATGTCTACCAGTCCGAAACTCTACTTTGTCAAAGTCGATGTGCGCGCCGCCTACGACACGATCCAGCAAGACAAGCTGCTTCAAATTGTCGAGGCCGTTCTCGAAGAGGTGAGCCCCTGATGTCCCGACAGGGCACGAACCGAGAGTCTCACACACAATTTGCACCACAGACGATTTACTGGATCCAGCGGTACTCGCAAGTCTCGCCCGTTGCCGGCTCGTCGCTGAAAAGCTTCAAGCGCGTGGCTTGCACGGACGGCGAGTCGAGTTGCTCTCGAGACAGTGCAGGCCCGAAGTCAGCGAAGACCTATCACTCACAGCTTGAATCGTATCGCAGGCGAGCTCGGCCTCTTTAAAGATTTGGCGATCAAGCTCGCGCAGGACGTGCACAACATTATCCTGTCCGATTCGGTGCGGCTTGAGACAGTTTGGTCGGTAGCGTACGGATGACAATCAGCTGACTGCTCTTCATAGGTCGCGTACACCAACGTCGGCCGTGACCGACTACTGCAGCTCCTGCGCGAGCACATCACGACGAATCTGGTCAAGGTCAGCCAGCATGGCGATATGCGGGAGTCGGGTTGCCTGCTAACGAGCGTTCGCCCGTTCGCCCCTCCAACAGGTCAGCGGCAGACTGTATCGACAGAAGACGGGCATTCCGCAAGGCTCGATCTTGTCGAGTCTGCTGTGCAGCTTATTCTACGGCGACATGGAAAAGACGCGGTTGTCGTTCACTGCGGCGGACGAGTCGGTGAGATCGCTGCCCTGCAGATACTTTGTCTTTATCTTTCGCTCGCTCCGACTCGCTGACAGGCTCGCGCATGCTGCAGCTCCTGATGCGATACGTCGACGACTTTTTGTTCATCACGACCGACGTCGGACTCGCTTCGCGCTTCCTGCGCGTGATGCATGCAGGTGAGCGGACTCGTACACACTCGGGAGAGACCCTGGCTGAGAAAACTCATTCCGGCAGGCATACCCGAATATGGCTGCGCCATCTCGCCGGAAAAGCGCCTGACCAACTTTGACATCTGCCTCGACGAGGGCGAGGTCGTGCCGCCACTTGCCGCCGGAGAAGGTGCGACTTTTGCCCGGCGCTCTGACGGCAGACTACCTTGACTGACTGATCAAACGCATGAACGATAGACTTTCCATGGTGCGGTGTCTTGATCGATACCAAGACGCTCGAGGTCGGGTTCGGGACGGTTGCGTCTGAACGAGGTACGCCTTTGTCGTCCGCAGTAATTCTGCTCTGCCTCGCGCTGACATATCGACGCTCGCTGGAACACCTGCAGACGTATTTGATCAACTGACGATTCAGCGCTTCCGCAAACCCGGGCGCGCGTTCCTCACCGCCATGTTCCGGTGAGTTTTTTTCCCTCTTGCGCAAGTCGACCACGCAGCTGAGCTTGCCCTGTTCTGACAGCGCTGTCAAGATCCGCTCTCGGATCATGTACGTCGACACGGCGCACAATTCGCCGTCGACTGCGTACGCGAACGTCTACCGCGGCTTGCTCGTCGTCGCGCTCAAGTTCCAGGCCTACGTGCAAGAGTGGGGCGTCGACGCGCGGCGCAAGAGCAGCTTTCTCTACAGTCAGTCTCGCTTTAAAATTGACGCTCTGGAACCAGGAGCTGACCGCGCGCTTGCGCTCAAAAAACGACAGACAACGTGCAGCAGGTTGTTGCATTCCAGTGGTCGGCGATTGTCAACCAGGCGCGGTCTGTCAAAGCGCGCGCGCTCGGGGCTGAGATGACGTTGAGGCGGAACTGGGTCATCTGGTACGCTGTCCGGATTGCCAGGACGACCTCTTCGACCCGCTCTCGCTGACATTCCGTTGTGCAACCAGGCTCGGCCTGCATGCGTTCCACCGCGTCCTGTCTCGTCGCCCGGCGGTCTACTCGCCACTTCTGAAGACGCTGGCGCGCGATTTGCGCGGCCCCATGTACGGCGGGGCGCGCGTGCACCTTCAAAAGGTGGTGGGACACGCGTCGACTGCGTTTGCGGACCGCGGGAACGGCGAGCGCAAGGCGCGGATGTCCTGACTCTCCTTTCCCTGTAGTATTGTTTGTTTGTCGTTGTCATTTCTACCTGTGCATGTCCTTCTGGGTCCGGGTGAGATGACACTCAGTGATCAAAATGGCGCGACGTGGTCGAGGTGCATGTGCGGTCGCCTCTGCTTTCCACGGTTGGCTCGCGTACAAGGACAGAGCGAGTGGTTCCTTCCTTTCTTTTCTTTCCCCTTCCTGTCCCTGCTGGACCGCCGTACACTCCGGCGCTCGCATCGTCGCCGCTCCGCTCCCCACGTCGTCGTCGCCCCTCGAGGTCGACACCCGCAAGACTCGCACCAACAGCAAGGATGGCAGGGTTCCGTATGCTCGACTTGGTTCGGCCATTCTTGCCGCTGATCCCTGAAGTGTCTGCACCCGATCGCAAGGTGAGTCGTCCGCACCGCTGCTGCTCCTCCACCTCGCCAATCTCGTGGTGATAGCTTGAACCGCGCTAACCGCCCTGCCTTGCGTACAGATCCCGTTCAATACCAAGGTAGATCTCTCTCGCGCGCGTGCACGCGGTTCAGTAGCAAGACCGAGCTGACGATGCCGCTTGCTCGCCCAGGTCGGATGGACTGCGATCACTCTGCTCGTGTTCCTCGTCTGCTCGCAAATCCCGCTCTATGGAATCGTCTCTTCGGACTCGTCCGGTGCGTGGAAGAGAACCGATTCGACTGCCGAGGTGGTCAGTCAGACAAGAGACTGACATCCAGGCTGCCCTTCACCTCTCCTTCCTCCAGACCCGCTGTACTGGATGCGTGTCATCCTCGCGTCGAACCGAGGAACGCTCATGGAACTCGGTATCACTCCCATCATCACCTCCGGCATGATCATCCAGCTCCTCCAGGGCGCCGGATTCATCGAGGTCGACTTTACCCTCAAGGAGGACCGCGCCTTGTTCGGCGCCGCCCAGAAGCGTGCGTAGTCTCGCTCTCTCTCTCTGGCGACAGAACAAATCACTGATCCCTGTCTCGCTCACCGGCCCCACCCCGACCCGCATGCGCCCACCTTCCTCCAGTCCTCGCCCTGATCATCTCGTTCGGCCAGGCGACCGTTTACGTCTTGACCGGCCTCTACGGCCAGCCGTCCGACCTCGGCGCCGGTGTCTGCCTCCTCTTGATCCTCCAGCTCATCGTCGCCGCCCTGATCGTCATCCTCCTCGACGAGTTGCTCCAAAAGGGTTACGGTCTCGGCTCGGGCATCAACCTCTTCATCGCGACCAACATTTGCGAGTCGATCGTCTGGAAGGCCTTCTCGCCGACGACGGTCAACACCGGTCGCGGACCCGAGTTTGAAGGCGCCCTGATCGCCCTGTTCCACCTCCTCTTCACCTGGAACGACAAGTCGCGCGCCCTCAAGGAGGCGTTCTACCGCGAGCGGTTGCCCAACGTCATGAACCTCGTCGCGACCGTGGCCGTCTTTGCCCTCGTCATCTACCTCCAAGGCTTCCGGATCGAGATCCCCGTCAAGAGCAACCGCTTCCGCGGCCAGCGCGGCACCTACCCCGTCAAGCTCTTCTACACCTCCAACATGCCGTCAGTCTTCTCGTGTGCGTGGATTCGCGGTTCAATGCGCTTACTGACACGGAAACTTTTACTCTGCCAGCATCATGCTCGAGTCGGCCTTGACTAGCAACGTCTTCATCGTTAGCCAGATGCTGTTCAACCGCTTCCCGGAGAACTTCCTCGTCCGCCTCATCGGTGTCTGGGAGGTACGTGCAGGTTCTGGCTACACTGCGGTCAGTGTTGGCCTCAATAACGGCTCGCTGACCTTACTGCCCGATGGCCCACGTACAGCCTCTCGAGGACTCGGCGCAGCTGTTTGCCCGCTCCGGTCTCGTCTACTACATGTCGCCGCCCCGCACGCTCCGCGAAGTCGCGACCGACCCGATCCACACGGCGATCTACATCGCCTTTATGCTGTCGGCGTGCGCCCTGTTCAGCAAGACCTGGATCGAGATCTCGGGGTCTTCGCCGCGCGACGTCGCCAAGCAGCTCAAGGACCAGCAGATGGTCATTGCCGGTCACCGCGAGGGATCGATGTACAAGGAATTGAAGCGCGTCATCCCGACGGCGGCCATCTTTGGTGGGGCCGTCATCGGATTGTTGTCCGTCACGGCCGACCTCGTCGGCGCGCTCGGATCGGGAACCGGAATCCTCCTCTGCGTCACCATCATCTACAGCTTCTTCGGTGCGTGCTGCTCTCGAACTTGGGCTTCGTCGTCTTGGCTGTGTTTTTGCACTTCCCGCGCGTCCCTGACACCGTCCGTTCTCGTTCGCTGCACGCAGAGATGGCTGTCAAGGAGTCGACCCCGGGGATGGAGGCGTTCGGCGACCTGATGGGCTAAACTGCTCTTTTGGCCGGATACCCGACGGAAGGAGAAAAGAGGTCGCAGGAGAGTAAAGGAGATGGAACGTGGAAAGAAAAAGCGACAGACGGAGACGAGCGGAGCGAGGTAGTGAGGAGCGGGCGGGCAGGAAGACGGGGCGACATATACCTCTTTGGGGGTTTGGAGCGCGACAGTGTCGCTCCACACTATGGACGGACGGTTGACTTCGCGTTTTTTGGGCTTTGCTATATTTTCCCCCCAAGCGGGTCTCCTTCCTGCTCCACGATCCTCATCTCGGCTCTCTCGTTAGTTCTTCTGTCGAAATCGCAAATGCATCTTGGCTCGATACACTTCTTGTCTACGTTCGCTCGTGGCGCTAAGATCTTGAGTACGTGCAGGCGCTCACATTGAAACCGGCTTTGGTTTGAGTGAAGGCCTTCGACGTTCGACCTCCGCATCATCGCGACGATGGCGACTCCGAGCATATCGCTGCCGCCGGAGCAGTCTGTAGCGCTACCAGAACTCCCGCCCGAGCTGCTGCTTACGCTTCTGACCAAGAAGCACGCCGCGTCGACTTCGCCGTCGTCGTCCGGACCACCAGAGCGCGACGCCCTCGATAGCTTTGTCCTGAGCGGAGCAGGCGGACTCGGAGAAGGCGCTGGTGGGATTCAAGTCGAGGATGTGCTGAACGAGCTCCTCCCGAACGGTGTGTAGTCACTCTCTGGCTTTCCCGGTTTGCTGCTCAAGTGGGGAGAGCCGGTCGGTGCGTCTCGCTTGCATGCTGATGCGACTCCTTGACGTGCAGAGGCGAGCTTGAGTCAGGCGGGACTGGTCGCCTTGCTTCTGCGGACCAAGATCCAGGCACTCCGACACGAGGTCGAACTCTTGACAGACTTGCTCGACCGAGATCAAGACCCGACCACTATGGGCCACCTGCAAGAGCTCATTGGCGTGAGGCCTTTCACTTGATCTTGTTCACTAATCTACCCTGACACAAGAAATTCTCCACAGGACCTCCTTTCGCAGGTGACGGCCATCCGAGACGCCGCAACCGAGAGCGAGGCAGTCGTACGCGAGATTACCCGCGACATCCAGTCCCTCGACTTGGCCAAGCGGAATCTCGTCGCCAGCATGAACGCCCTCAAGCGCTTCCAAATGCTCGGTGAGCTTTCTGCGACAGCTGCAGCGCCCTGCCCCGTGCGCGATAAAAATGGAAATCGCGATCTGCTCACGCTGCTTGCTGTCCGCTCCCGCGCTCACAGTTCACGCCTTCGACCAACTCACTCGTCTCGCCCGGTCACGCAAATACCGCGAGACGGCCTCTGCGCTCGGAGCCGTCAAAGAGCTGTCGGCCTTCTTCAAAGCCTACTCGAGCGTCGAGAGGGTCGCAGCCGTTAGTCGAGGCGTCGTCGAAGTGCAGAACGTCCTGCGCGCCCAGGTCATGCGCGAATTCGAAGAAGCGTGAGCTGCCGACTTATCGTTTGTTTGGCGTCACGGGCTAATTCGGAGTTTATATGATGCGCAGGTTCGCGAACGAGGCGGCACGAACGGGCAAGGACGCTCAGCTTACCGACGCTTGCCTCGTGGTCGATGCTTTGGGCGAGGACGCGAAGTAAGATCCTGCTTCTGCGCCTGTCAGCTCGTTTCGCTGATCGCTGATCAACTACCTCTGAAACAGGAACGCCCTCCTGAAATGGTACTCACTCCTCCTCCTCCGCGACTATCGCCGCATCTTCGGCGCCGCCTCCGAAGCCGGCCAGCTCGACAACATCACGCGCCGCTTTGCATGGTTCAGACGCGTGCTCAAATCGCACGAGGAGGAGAACGCCGCCATCTTCCCGCCCGCTTGGAACGTCGGAGCGGTCTTGACGGCCGGGTTCAGCGAGGTGACCAAGTAAGTCAATGGCGTCTACGCGGGCGTGAAGCGTCAGCTTGTATTGACTGCAGCGGTCTACAGGAATGACCTTAAGAGTGTGCTGGCACGGAGCTCGGCGACTCTGGGTGTCGGCTTGCTGCTCGAATCGATTGCCCAGACCGCCGACTTTGAGCGCGAAATGTCGCGCAAGTTTTCCCTGCCGGTCAGTCCTGATTGCTTACTCTCTGCTAGTGTGAGCTATCGAGTGCTGACAGAGACTCTGAAACAACAGTTCGAGGAAATCCTCAAGCTCTCGCAGATCAGCTACGGCGTGGTCGAAGCGGATCAGGCCATCTCGAGCGTGTTTGAGCCGTACCTCGGAATCTTTGTCGACGCGCAGGACAAGTGCGTCTTCTCTTGTACGCTACCCTTCCATCTCTGCTGGCATTGACCGCTTCCCCTTCCTTTCGCAGGACGCTCTCCGAGATGATGCAGAATTTTGTCTCGTCTCGCATCTCAATCTCGCCCTCCGACAACCCGTCCGCCGTCTTGCCGTCGTCGACCGAGCTCTTTTACTTTTACCGAGAGGCGCTCGAGCGGTGCGCCAAGTTGTCAACGCGGCAGCCGCTGCTGGACCTCTGCAAAGTGTACCGCAAGTGGCTCAAGACTTATGCCGAGAACGTTCTCACGGCGGCGCTCGTCAAGTGCGTTGTGCCTTTTGGAGATTGTCGCCCTTTGTGAGCGCTGACAATCCCGTCATGCAGGTTCGATCGCAAGTCGACGGAAGGTCGCCCGAACATGCAAGAATTGCAGACGGCTTGCTTGGTCTTGAACACGGCCGAGTACTGTCACGAAACTGCTACGCAGGTGCGCTCTCGAGTTTGCCTTTACAAAGTCACCTGTATATGCTGAACCCCGAGTTCTTGCCTCCTTGGCTAGCTGGAGGAGCGATTACAGGAGCGAATCCACCCCGACTTTCGGGATCGGGTCTCGCTCGAAGCCGAGAAAGAACTGTTTACCGGCGCGACTTCGGCGTCCCTCCTCGCCATCATGCGCGAGCTCGAGTTCACGATCGAACCATGCTTCGGGAGCATGGCGCGGAACCCGTGGAAGGAGGTCGAGTATGTCAGCTCCGAGAGCGGCTACGTTGCGGAGCTAGCCAAGGCGCTCAATACCGTCGTCGATGCGGTGCGGGACGGCGTCGAGCAGAAGAAATATGTGCGGAGCACCTGCGACAAGATCGTCGGGTGCGTCTGCGTCGTGTCTTGTCTGTGCGATCTATCTAGAGGTCGGAGCTGACTTGCTCACGCGTTGCCTGCGCCGCAGCCTCGTCCTCGCTAAATTCACCCAAACTATCGTCCGGTGTCGTCCCATCACTCAGATCGGCGCGGAGCAGGTGCGTCTTTCCGATCGTGACGTCTCAATTCGCTGCCCCGCACGCTCACTTGCTTTGCCGGTACAGATCCTCCTCGACTTGCAAGGCATCAAGAATACCCTCTTGCACCTTGTCGTCGCGCCCGGCGACACTGCACCTATACCAACATCGTGAGTGACGCGCATTGATGCCGCGACAAGACTAGCTGACCACGTTCGTATCGCGCGGTCAGATACTCTCGTTACGTCGCGCGGAGCGTGCAGAACATCGACACCTTGCTCAAGGTCATCATGAGCCCGGAAGATCCGGCGGAAGAATTCGTCCGACATTATCTCTTGCTCGTGCCGTGCCAGTCCTTTTCCGACTTTCAGAAACTGCTCGAGCTCAAGGTGCGCCTCTCCATGTCCTCCCTCGAGTTCGAGACTTGTGCTGACTCGAGAGACTGCGCCTCTCTCTCTCTCTCTCTCTCTCTCAGGGTGTCCGCCGAGCCGATCAGAACCACTTGCTCGATGTCTTTCTCGCCAAGACTTCGACTGCGAGCGGCCTCGCCGATACCTCATTCCTCACCACCCTCGACATGGATCCCGCCGCCCACACCTCTCTCAACTCGCCTTCCGGGTCAGGCCTGCAGTCGCCTACGCTCCCGAGTCACGGTGGCGGACTGTTTGGCTTTGGTGCCGCGAGCTCGGTCGGCGGTGCGGGACATGGACTGCCTGGCCTTCCGGGTCTCGGCGTCGGGTCAAGTCGAGAGGGCAGCCGAGCTGGAACACCCGCTGCAGCAGGCCAGGGACAAGGAGGTCCGGCATTTGCGCGGTTAGGAGCTCGGCTCGGAACACGGTTCTTTGGTTCGAGCACCGGTCAATAGGGGTTGTGTTGCAACCAAGGTGCACCCTCTTCTCGCGCGCGTATAGATCGTTCCCCTTGGCTGCGAAGAGAGATGAGGGACGGCATGGATACATCAAGTCGACAAAGTCGGACGGGAAAGCTGATTAGACGCAGAGACAACAAAGACAAAACACGAGTCTATAGAGACGTACAACACCGATAGAGCAAGGGTATGGGGGCGAGTGAATCAGACAACGTCGAGGATTAGCTCGGGAGTAGGTAGTCGAAAGCAGGCATGGTACAAATGTGGTCGTGAGAGAATGCGGAGCACGACGAGGAGGAGAAAGAGTCGGGTGATGTGAGGCAGCGCAAGCGTGTGACGCGGCGTGCGGGATCAGGATTAGATGACCTTCATGCGTTCGGCCAGTCCGAGCATCGCCTTCCCAGCCCAACCCGCTCGACTCCCGACGGGCGAAGGCGGCGGCGGACCCGGCACTGGTCCGCCACCACTCGAGAGCAGTTCGCCTCCGGGCTCGAGATAGAGACCTCCTCCTCCGCCGCCGCCCCCGTCACCTCCTTGCGTGTTGCCAGGTCCGGAGCGACTGCGGTGATGGCGCAGGTGGAGCGCTCCACCTGAAGCGTCAGTGCCGTAGCTACTGCTGCTTCCCGCGACCACCGCAGAGTGATGAAGAGGATGAGGTTTGGTGCTAGCTCGACCCGTGGCGGCGGTGGAGGCGACATCGTAAGGCGGCAAAAGCGTCTCCGTGGGCGAGCTCGCCAAGAATGGATAAGCCGGCATCATGCTGCTCGACGACAACGACGACGCACCAAACGTGGCGGAAGCGGACGTGGGAAGTCCCGCCGGGTGCCTGTTCCCACTCTGGGCGAGGTAGGCGGATTGGAGAGCCGGCGAGGACATGGGCGTCCTCCTAAGCGGACGAGGGTGCGCCATCTCCGCCCGTCCGTGAGCGGTGGAGGTCGACGACGGTGGCGGAGGAGAAGGCGGGCAACTCGTCTCGTGGCTGTAGTCGAGGTCGACGCCGAGGCGAGGCGACGAAGTCGACAGCTGCTCGTCCTCTTCCGAGTCGGCCAGGAGGACGCCGCCACCTTGTCCGGCGGAAGAAAAGACGTGTCGAAGAGAGTCGCCGCTCGGGCCGAAGAAGGAGGGCGCGGGTTCGGCAGGTTTCGCGGCGGTATAGGTTTGCGTTTCGTGGTACGGCGGGAAGTAGGAGCTCTGCGCCTGTTCACGCGAGGGGTGCTGCGACGAAGGCTGCTGACGGGTAAAGATGGACGTGGTCGGCTGCGAGGTCTTGCGAGGTTGTTCGTGTGTGGAGTAGGTGTTTGCGTATGAGTCGGCTTTGGCGAACGCTGCGAGAGGCGTGTTTGCGAGTCAGCAGAGAGTGGCAGACAACAAGGCGCCGGAACATGCTGACCGATGATCCCTTTCACGGTCGCTTCCCTGCGATAGAGAGGACCGTTAGTCTGAAATTCGGGAGGGAGAGGAGAGCTCGCAAGTGCGCACCATCCGATGCTGAGCGCCTCGCCGGCCCCCCTCATGACGCCGACCTCCTTCTCGATCTCGACGAGTCCTTCGAGGAACCTCGACAGGATGATGGCGGCGCGTTGATGCAACGAGAACCTCGCGTCGAGGAGCAAGGCAAAGGCAAACATGGCGCGGAAAAAGGTCAAGATCAAGCCGGGGATCTGTCACGTGTCGGTACCGGACGCTTATCAGCTCGGCGAGTCCAGGGGACGAGAGAGGGCTGGGGACGGACCGGAGAGGCCTTGATGGCGTGTGCGGTCCCTATGGCGGTATGTGCGATCGTGCTCCTCCAGTCGGCCTGCCTCGGGCGCCTGTAAGGCTGCTGCTGCCCTTCCATCCTCGGCGCACGTGCTCCGGGTACTGGTCCAGACGACGAGTGGTGGTGGTAGTGGTCCTGGTCGTCGCGCCAGGTGTCGCTGTAGCGTTGCTGGCTGCCTTCGATGGCGCTGAGCATCCAGGGCGGGACCTGGACTTGGACGTGGGACCCGCAGCCGGAGCAGGTGGTGCCGAGCATCATCACGTCCGGACCGCCCATGGATACGCTGCTCCTCTGCTGGTGGTGGTGCGTGTGGGGTGTCCTGTGCTGCCTGAGCGTGCTGAGCATGAGCGGGCGGAGAGGCGGCGACGTGGCGGGAGGAGGAGGAGTGCTCGGCGCGACAACCGACTCGAGAGACGACTCGTCCTCGTAGCCGACAGAGGGAGACCGCGCAAAGAACGTAGACGCAGAAGTCCGCCTCGTCGTACTCGTGCTCGTGTTCGTGCTCGGGCGACCCGTCCACGCCGACCTGAGTACGCTCGTCGTCGTCGAACTCGCCGTGTTGACGGTCGAGATCAACAACCCGCCGCCCGGCAGGTACGACAGCCCCGCCAGCGCCAGTTGCGTAGCCATGGCGCTCGGGTCCAGAGGGCGCTGTCTCGTACAAACAAGACCGGAGTAGGGATGCAGGCGGAGGAGGAGAAGCAACAGGCTCCAGGAGAAGGGATGAGCCTGTGCAGATTCACGTGACATCGCACAGCCAGCCTCGTCAGTCAACTTTGTTTACTGCTCTCGGTCTACCAGTTCTGCATCACCAGCATCGACTTTCGCAATCGCACAAGTGATTACCCGAGCCGACGTAACAAGCCGGATCAGGATAGCATCTCTACGCAGCAATGCGCTTGTCAGCACTTTCACACCCTCGGAGGGAAACCAGAAACATCAAGTCAAGTCTATTGCGGAGTGGCAGTACATATGTGCAGATGATTAGGGGAGCATAGTCACGTCTAGAAGCGAGGTAAGGGGAATAAGCAGCATCTTCCGGGCCGCAGGCGAGAAGATCGAAGAAAACGGCGCCACCGAACGCTGCGAGCGGGAACAGTCTCTAAGACTGGCCGTACTTGCTACGCTTGCGGAGGCGGTCTCCGTAGAAGTATAGCAGCTGTACAAGGACGATCCAGAGTCAGTATCCTGCTCTCAAAACAGAGCGGACACTACGAAACGAGAAAGACGCACGTAGAGCGGGATCATGAACAGGATGTTTAGACCGGCGAGGAAGGAGCACGCGGGTCCGACTCCAAGCTTCTTGTAGAAGAAGCTGCCGAAAAGTCTGTGAAGGGGTGAAAGCAGTCAGTCAGGGTGCCGCTTCTGCGACTGGTCGGAGCGACTCACGGGAAACCGGCCGCCATGCACGACCGGAACAAGTCGTTGCCGGCGAGGATGGACGCAGCGACAGCCGGATATGAAGCTTGGAGGTAGCTAAAGAAAGGGGGCGTCAGTGGAGTGTGGTGGGATTCGGGAGCGGGGTTCACTTACAGCAGGATGCACTGGAACGCGCAGAAGATGCCCGGGAAATACAGCGCAGCTCCGATCGTAGGGCCAATCCAATGTGTCGACGGTGAGTTGCCGGTCCAGCCAAAGATGCTGTGGAGCGGACGAGTCAGCGTATGCAGATGGCAAAACCCGAGGCGGTACTCACAAGAGTGAGATGGGGATGAAAGGCGTCGCGAACAACGCGAGTTTGAGCGTAAACTCTTGCGGGAGCTTCCAATCGTTCTCCGTCTGGCGCGGGATGAAGTAGTACTTCATGTAGAGCAGGTATGCTGTTTTGCCGTCTTTCGAGTCAGCTCGGCAGTCCTCGCTCCAAGTGGTTCCTGTCATTCGAGTCAGCCGTTCTCGCTCGGTTCTCAGGTGCTTACCGAGCAAAGTCAAGGCGCCAGTGACCACGAACCCGAGGAACGGCAATTGCGAGACGCCGAGATTCATGCCGTGATATCTATCAGCCGAAGTGGCCGAGGCCTGGAAGGTCAGTTCCGGAGATCCTCGGGAAACAGTTCCGAGGATGTGAAAAGACGGAACGTTGCATATACGATCGGGAAGGCCTCGAACCAGAGGTAGAAGCAAGAGTCTAGAGAGGAGGTCAGGAAGTCAGCGAGAGCCTCAAGAAGCGGAAGAGAAGGACCGGAATCGCTGCCGCCGCCTTTTAGCACCCGCAGTGCTCCGGAACCATCTCCATCAAGCATACAGCGGCTATGAACGTACAAAGTAGTCCAATGTAGAGGTTGGAATAGAGGACAGCCGGCTCGGCGCAGAGAATCACAGCCATCTTGATGTTGTTGGCGCCCATCTTGAGCACCGACTGGCCGTCCGGGTTCTCCAACTCCCAGCGCGTCTTGATCAGGTCGTTGCCGGTGAGTTTGCGCAGGCGCTCGGCGCGACGGAGGAGGATAGTCGGTCCGAAGGTCTCGGGAAGGAAGAAAGTCTGTTCCGGAAAGTACTGTGAGTTTCGGTTCATCTTCAGGCACCTCACAATGGTGGGCCTTAAAGCCCGCGTCTGGTAGTCCTTTGCGAGGTGCGATCGCGGTAGATGAGCCAACTCACGAAGATCAGGAGGCCGAAGCCCGACATCCAGATGAGCTCGTAAATCGGCCACCGCCAGCCCTTCAGCATTGCCGGGAAACCCGCGACGACGGGCCCGAGGATCGGTCCGAGTACGGCGCCAACAGACCACACGCCCATAGCGTAAGGGAGCTTGTTGGGCGGGAAGATGTCGCCCATCGACGCGCCACCGGTGGCGAGGATCGGAGAACCGACGAAGCCGGTGAGGAATCGGAAGATGAGGAGGCACGTGAGGTTCTTCGGGAGGACGATCGGGATCTGGAAGATGATGAAGAGGAATAGTCCGGCCCAGTAGACCGGGTTGCGACCGAGATGCGGTGTTTCTTGCAGTGGCGAAAAGATCACTGTGCGTGGGCGAAGGAAAAATCAGTGAACGTATTCGCGAGTCCGTGACCCGTCTCTAGAGGCTACTAGCATGAAGTGTTGCCCACTCACTCGGGCCGGTTCCGTATCCGAGAATGAAGAGCGTGAGACCAAGGATGCCAACGGTTTGCGAGACTCCGTACTTCTCCGAGATACCTTGCTCCGCAGGCGTGTAGATCTGCAAGCAGAAGCTTCGACGTGAGCGGGGAACACTATGCAAGAAACAAGGAGCGGTGTGACGTACAGCTGACCCGATGTAGACGACAAGCGTCATGAGCGAAACTTGCGCGGCGGAGAACCACTGCTTTCGCGGCGACCATTCCCTGCGATCGAGGTGCATGTCAGGTCTGAACTTTTTCTTATAGTGAAGAAGAGAGATCAACCCACTTTGGGTTGTACTGGTCGCCTTCTTCAAAGTCGACGAGATATTGGTACTTGTCCATCAAATCCTCCTCGAGCGCCTTTATCGGGTCGGCGGTTCCGGGATGCTTTTCCTTCCACTCCTGGCGACGCTTCTCCTCCTCCTCTTGCTCCTCCGGATTCGCCTCCTCGTCCCGTCGCTGGCCGTCGTCTCCGCCGCGACGTTCGCGAGACTGTCTCGGCTCGAGTCGGTCCTGTTTCTCCTGCATCGTCTCGTACTTTCGCTTGACAGAGCGGTCGTGGTCGACTAGAGTATTCGCGTCGACCGATTTGCGGCCGGCTGTAGTCCGCTCCTCCGCCGCCAGAGTCGACTCGGAATCGCGCGAGTCGTCCAGCTGACGAGCGTTCTCGTGCTTGAGGAGGTACTTTTCCGGGACGACATAGTCTGCCTGCTCCTCGGGATATTTGAACACTCGATTGCGAGTGATGATGCGCATGAACTGGCCGAATGGCGCATCCCGCATAAGGCCGGGAGCCATCTTTCGTGTCGAGTTTGCGCGAGCTCCGAACGTCGGTCGTCTAGAAAACCCGATGCAACGTAAGCGCCGGTATAGTATGTAGCAAAGCTGTACGAGGACCAAGCAGGAGCAAGAGGCTCAGAGCAGAGGAGCACTCGTTGGAGGCGAAGCCAGAGACGTTGCGCCAACTCGGTCCCAGCCACTGCAGAGTTCCCGCAGATACAGTGCCATGGCGTCGACAGCCTCCACTCTTTTGTATTCGCGATGCTCGAGTGCAACGCTTGTACCGATCGCCCTCCGCATTGTGGATCGAAAGGAAGCGATACTTTGCAGGAAGCGACGTCAGCGCCTGGCCGAAGTCGAGCAGAAAGGGGACCGACGTCAGTCGCGTGGACAATCGTCTTGTCACGCCTGACCATTTGTAAGCGATTTCATTTGTAGATCATGCAGATGAACGCTTCGTGATCGAAGCCATCTGTACACGCGTAGAAATGTACATAGCGAACCGAAGATAATTCCGCCGCATCGGACCGAGCACCCGCAGAAAGTTTTCCGCTCTTTGCTCAACTATGCGATATCAAGGGAATTGCCCTGCAAGTCTAGAGAGGCAAAGCAGAGACGATTAAGACTCACACGTGGCAGTTCTAAGTCGGCCCAGTAGATGTACGCTGCCGGGCTTCTCGTTTGCGGGCTCCCTACAGCTTGTGTCCGTGCGCGGAGGCTGCTCTCAGGGTATCGCGCGTGCATGCGCTCCGGAGCCGCCTCAGCCCGAAAGAGGACAAGCAGAGAACGTTTCGAAAGCAAGCATCTCAGTGCAGGGAAGACGGCGTGGTATTTACAGTCGAATCGGAAGGTCCGAAGATTCGTCCGATTCGGCCTCCCTCGCGCGCGCCGGTGCACCTCCTACTTGCCGATGATAGCGTTCTTGATGGCTTCCCCAGTCAGTGCGATGTTGTCCTTGGTAGCCGCAGCGTCCGCATCGACTTGCATGAAGCCGACAGCCTCGATCGTGAGCTTCTCCTCCTAACGATGAAAGGTGAGTGAGCGAGCGGCACGCAGCAGGCACAGCTTGCGGACACCACACTTACCGAGCAGTACCGCGCAGCTTCGAAGCGCATGCGGTCTTTCAAATCTGCGGGACCGTTCGTCGGGAAGTCTTTGCCTTGCGGGCCGGCGTATCCCGCAGGCTCCTTGGCCGCAATGAACACGTAGCGGTGCTTTCTGCACAAGTCTCTCTGCGTGTCAGGAGGTTATTAGGGACGCGATTGCGTAAGAGTACAACGTACCCTGTTCCGTACGCCGGTGAGGGCGGAACGTAGTCGTTCAAAGCAGTCGAGGAAGTAGCCGCCGCGGTCCGCTTGCTCGTCTCGTCAAACCTGACGCCACTCTGAAGCCAGTGGCGGACTTGACCGGCGACCTGAATGCGTTGAGTCTACCGATCAGCCAAAGCCGGGCCCGAATGGAAGTGAAAGTTTCGCAAAGAGCTTGCCTTGTCGTTCTTATGCGTCAAATCGGGGTCTGCCATGATGATCGTGTACGTCGCGTTCGAATCCTACGCACCAAATCATTAGTATGGTGCAGGATGGGAGAGCGAATGCGTGCGGACGACCGTCCGGCCAGACTCGCACTTGGCCCACTGCAACTCACCGCGTTCTGGTACTCGAGGTCGGGCTGTTTCAGCGTCGCGGCGCGCGGGATGGCCTCGCCTTCGGAGATCGTGTATTCGGGGTAGTGGACGCGGAGCGCACTCTTTACACCAGCGGCCGCCGACTCGGGCACGACGTTCGGGATCACGTCTCCTGCACGGAGCGCCTGGAGGACGGTAGAAGCAGAGGTGGACATGGCGTCGTTTTTGTCACGTCGGGTCTGGTTTGTATGCGAGTGAGCAGCGGAGGAACGACAACAGTCTTGTCATGCCGGCCGACGTATGTAATGTGAAGTTCGCGAGGCGTGAGTCCTGGCAGCGTCATTGGCCTCGCGAGAACAAAGCCGTCACGTGCAGCTTAAAAAATCTCGGACATACAGACGGGCTTGGCCGGAGAGTCGAGTCTGCGCAAGTCGTCCTTCAGCCTTAAGCATCCAAGAACATGTACCTTTGAATCCGTGCGCTCCGGGAAAGTTGCTGCGGTGGAGCAAATGGTCGGCGGCGTCGAACAGCAGTGCCGACATCTCCGAAACGAGCATAATGGCGTTACAACATTGGTGGGATGCGTCGGAGCGCTACAAAAGGCCGTCATACTGTGTATGCTTAGATCGGTGTCGGGTCGCAGACGAGTTCGAGCGGCACGTCCCGAAGTTGGCCGTCGTCGTCGTCGAATGTTAATCGGTAAGTCTTCTGAATCCCCTTCTTCTGCTCGTCCGGCACGCAAAGTCAGGCAAGCCATGGAAGAGGTAACGGCGATGTTATGTCTATGCACGCACCTTGCCCGTTCCGAAAGTGAGCGTGTGCGGTCCCGATTCGACGGTCGCACGATAGAAAGAAGTCGTTTCCGGGTAGCACGCCAGCACCAAGCTGCCGGGCGGGAAATCATAGTCGGGGTATGTCCGCTCGTCTCCCTTCTCGGGAAGCGGTATGATCGACTTGAGTGTCGTGTTCCACTTCCTGCTCGACGCAGGAAATCAGTCAACTGTGCACCATGCACCAGCAAAAGCAGACGAGCTCACCCTCCCTCAGGTGTCGGATTCGCCGGATCGTAGTCGACGTCTTCGACAGAGTATCTGCGTAGCATGCAGCTGTTTTGAGCGCGTAGCTGCGCCGTTGAAACTCCAGCCGCTATTTACCGATTCTTGTCACCTTGCAGGCACTGCACGATTCGCCCGAGGATATAGTTGTCCGAGGCGTGTCCGCTTGCCGAGGCTTTCTTCGACTCTTTGACGGCGATGGTACGGCCAGGTCGGAGCGGCAGTTGCGCCAAGAGGGCATCTTTCCGACTTTTCGCGGTCGGCTTTTTGGCGATAGGCGCGGGTGCGATCGGAAGCGGTTGCGGTGCCGCTGTTGGACTCGGCTTGACCGACTGCGCTCGAGGAAGGACGGCCGCGACCGGAGCTGGAGGAGAACCTGCATGGCCGTACATGGGCATGGGAGAAGCAGCCGCAGACGACGTAGGAGAACCGGCTCGCGACGCGGAGCTTTCGGTCTTTCGTTTCTTGGTCAACGGCGGTCGGGCTTTTGCTGCAGTGTGGCACAAGACGTCGTATCAATATCCGCCCTGCGCGGGTTGACGCAACCGTTGAGGGCTGTCGAAGCGAATGCTCAACCAACCTGGCGTAGATTCTCGCGTCGGAGCTTGGTACAGCGCTTCGAGCGCGTCGATCAGTGCTACAGTCTCGTCTATTTTTCTGCAAAGTCAAAAGGACTCCGTCAATACGCTCCGTCCTCGACGGCGAATCTGATGAGGCGCTCCGCCGCAAAGGTGGAAAAATCGACGCACCGAATCTCGTCTTGGGACTGCTGCCCCAGAACAGCATACACCTGATCGAGCTGTTCCCCAAGCTCTCCAAGAGGCCGGTCCTGCGCCACCTCGCCCTGTAAGCGGTTCGCAGTGCTCGCGGTGGCCGAGATGGCGGCGCTGTGCATGAGGCACGCCTTGAGCGACTCGCGCACTTGCGCAGTGAGCTGCATAGGGTCCATAGGTCCCATCCTGACCGCTCTACCCGTCGTACGACGGGCTCTGTGCGTCTACGTCGCCCAGCCTTCATCTTCATCGCACCGCCGCTTCGCGCCCGCCACGTCTGCGCGCAGCTCGGTCACGTGACTCGCCGCAACTACGTCGCCTGATCGCCATCCAGCCCTCTCGCTGCTCAAGGCGAGCTAGCTGCAACGTACTGTACTTGTTCTGAGTCTATTCAGCATCCCCGGCATGAGTGATACCCTACACAGGACCTCCGAGGAAGCCGTTCCAGTCAAGCTCAAGATTTGACGAACTCTTGAAGCGCGGGAGAAAGTTGTTATCTGGAGTATATGGCTCGCGCAAATCCAGCAGACACTCGAGTAGGTGAGAGAAAGTGCTAGAGATTACAGCTCCCGCCGAAACGGAACTAAAACAGGACCCGGGGAGCACGGGAGGACCGACTACCGACAAGAGAGATGACGCAGACGCCGCTGTGCCAAGCTCCTTGAAGGGAACGTCGCTGAAGCGTGTGCGCTCAGACCTCGGTCTTCTTGTCGCCCTCGACATCCTCGAAGTGACGAGCGTCGCCGCGGATCTTGCCAGCCTCGGCGGCAAAAGTCGTGGTCGGGCGCCACTTGGCCGAGTGACGGGGCGAGGTCTCGGACAGCATCTGGTCGACCTGCTCGAGCGAGAGACCCTTCGTTTCCGGGACGAGGAGGATCGCGTAGATGAGGCAGCAGAAGCACGTGCCACTCCAGACGAAGAAGACGGCCGAGCGCATGTTGCCGCGGTCCTCGCCGACCATGTACGGGGTGATGACGGCGATGATGGTGTTCCAGAGCCAGTTCGAGGCGGTCGAGAGACCGACACCGCGCGAACGGATCGGAAGAGGGAAGATCTCGCCGATGAGGACCCAGGCTGCGAAAGGACGGAGGGATCAACATTCGGGATTTCTTGCCGAACCGAAGGCGACTCGAGACTCACCTCCAGGACCCCAGGTACTGGCAAAGAAGAAGATTGCGATGGCGATGAAGGCGACCTGGGCGTTGACGGCGGAAATGTTGCGAGCGATGGTCTCACCGGCGGCGTTCGTCGTTGTCTTGTTGAATCCGACAGTCATACCGACAATAGCGACGATGAGCTGGCAGACGAACATGCCGGCGGCACCCCAGATGAGGAGAGGGCGGCGACCGAAGCGCTCGACCGTCCAGAACGAGATCGGGGTGGAAACAACGTTGACGATCTGTGGGTGCGCGACTCGTTAGGACGGGCTCGTGTGACAAGACATAGGATATTAAGACGTTCGGTGAAGATGAGACTGGTTAAGAAGGGGTCGTCGATGGCTCCGGTCGAAGAAAGGAACTGAGTACTGTGGGAGGGAACGGGCGCAGGTTAGTTCCGTTCCGGCGGTTTCGCGGAGACTCCAGACGAGTGCGTAGAGATATTATAGACGAACGAATAATAGAAAATGAAATTCACGCCGGTCCATTGTTGCATCATCTGGAGCGAGGTGCCGAGGATGGTGCGGCGGAGGTTCGAGGCCGGGTCGAAGAGCGAGCCCGAGAAGCACGCGGCCCACGAGGCGTACCAGGTACCGGTCGGGATGGCGCGGGCCTCGATCTCGGCGTTGGCGACAATCTCGGTAAGCTCAGTCTCGATGTACTGCGACGTGGGCGGCTGACCGCGGACGCGAACGAGCGCATCGCGAGCCTTGTCGAGCTTTCCGCGCTTGACAAAGTAACGCGGCGAGTCCGGAAGGAAGAAGAGACCGACGGCGAGGATGATAGCCCATGCGAACTGTAGCGTAGAGGGGAAGGTCAGTCCCGAAACTCCCCGGGGGACACCAAAAAAAGAGAAAAAACGGAGACCGACCTGGACGCCGATGGGGATGCGGTACGAGCCCGAGTCGTCGCGGTCCTGAGTGTAGTTGTTGACGATGGCACCGAGCATGATACCGATCGTAATGCAGAATTGGTAGCCGGCGACGATGGCGCCACGAACCTGAGAAGGTAAAGGTGGGTCAGGAATCGGCCGCTTTCGTCGGACGCTTAGTCGCAGGGCTCACCTTCTTCGGCGCAATCTCGGACATGTAGAGAATGATGATGGCCGAGACGAAACCGACACCGAATCCGGCGACGAGACGACCAACGACGATAGTAGCGAGGGCAGAGGCAGCGAACATTTGAATCACGACACCACTGCAGGCAAAAAGGCGTCAGTCATTCGGCCATAAAGAACCGCCAGACCGTAGGTAACGCACCCGCAGTAGATCACGCATCCCGAAATGATAGTCCACCTCCGACCGAAGCGGTCTGCGAGGTCACCGGCGATGAGGGCACCGAAGAAAGTGCCGGCAGAGAGGATGGACGTGATCAAAGAGGTGTTGGACGAGGAGATTGCCGTGGCATCGGGGCCTTGGATAGCGCGGATGAAGACCTTGGACGCGAGGACACCGTTGATGTAACCCGAGTCGTAACCGAAGAAGATACCTCCGAAGGAAGCAAAGACACAGCTGTTGGTTGTCGCGAGTCAGCAGACGTTTCGAGTTTTCAAGCACGGCTTATGCGAGTGTCGTCGCGAGCGGAACGAGAATGCAGGATTTCTGCACCGCAGGCGCAAGTGCGGCCACCAGGAAACATGCCTGCGGGCGCCACACTATGAAAGCCGGACTCACAGCAGGTAGGCCTTGAAGGTGACGGGCGCCTCGATGGCGCTCACGTCCGCGGTGCCTTGAAGGAGGCTCATATTGAGCTTGTGGCGCAGGTGACGGAAGAGGACCCGAAGTGGCGGAGGAGCCGGAACTAGGTTTGGAGAAGCGCACACAAGAAAGAGGAGAAGCAAGCGGAGAGAGCAGGGGGCCAGACAGAGGAACACGGGGCTTGAGGGCACCCACGCAAAGCCTTGGGGCAGCTCACACGCGGGTCAGGCCCTCCACCCAGTTGATCCGCCTCCTCCAGGCAAAAGGCGGAGCCTCGTCAAAATGCCAAGCTAACCGCATCTGCTCTTGATCTTTTGATCGGAGCAGAGTTGTCGGCGGCAGAGCCGCAGAAGCCCGTGGGCAGCCTTCCTAAGTGAGCTTGTTGGCCGTCAAGTTGAAATGCTCGAAGACGGTATAGCTTCACCTGCTGCCTCTCAGAGGCCGGTACAGGCTATGGGCCCGTGGGCGCATAGAGCACGGCTGCTGAGCGCGCTGCCGCTCTCGAGGTGGCTTGGCTGTGACGTCTCGACCAATCACAAATGGCCGCTGCCCTCGCGTGGGTCGCCGGCTCGGTCGGCGTCTTGGCCGCCTCATCATCAGAAGATCTCTCATGGCGATCTCCGAGCTCGAGGTTCTGAAATCGATTAAACGAGAGCCGCGATTCCATGCGGTGCTGGGGACGCAAGCTCTCCCGCGGAGCGCCAGAAATTCCCCCATCCACAGCTGTTCTCGACCCAGAGGCGAGCCCGCGGGCTTCACGCGTGCCCGGGAGCCGAGAGGGTGAGTCCACGCTGCCCATGCACGCGGTCCGCGAGCCGCGGCCCTACGTTCAGTTGCTCCCTGCAGACCGGCTGCAAGCTAAGGTGGGAACGCTCATCAAAAGAGCCGTCATTTTATCGATCTCTCGGCAGTGGGCACGGCTCTGACACCCGTTGCCGACGTTTGGGTGCAGTTTGCGATTCGGCAGCTGGCGCGAACCTGCCGGGATGTATTACTGCTGAAGTCTTCCAAGCTTTGCGCGCCCCTACTTTCCTACGCGCCGACGCTGCATATGCTTCGCTCGCGGGGCCGTAGCTATAACGACCCGCTGTTGTTTGCGAAGAGTGCGGATCGTCATGTGCGTTCGCTACCTTCCGACTTCCGAACGCCAGCTGTATTCCGAGTCCCGACACCGCTCGAGCTGAGCGCGCAATACCTTTTGCCGGTTCTCTAAACTACTCATGTTGACCACGCGTACCCGTGCGAGATGGATCGTACGCGAGCGGCCGATGCCTGTGCCGCCGGCACGGTTTTTGCGCTAAATGATTGTGCTTCGGGAGCCGGGTCGCCAATTCCTACTTACAAGTTAGCTGCTTTGGACGTCTCCGCATTGATCTGCTTTCGGCGATGCAGTGCTGCCCAGTGGGCAGAGGGTGGAGTTGCGGGCATTCACCCTCTTCTATCTTCGGGTCGCATGGGCGGGAAGGCGGAACACACCCTTTCGTTTGAGGCAACCACCCGCTCTGGCTAGAAGTTGCTTCGATAGGTGGATTCGACTCGCTGCATCAAGCTCTTACGGCTTTGCTCGCTAGGGATCCCAGGTTCATAGGCCGGACGCCCCGCCAACCCGGAACGCGCCCCTTCGAGGCCTGCCTGCCTGCCTCTCGCCTTCGCTCCGCCTGCCGGCTTCGACTTCGACGCCACCCACGATGCCGGGCCGTCACTATAACGAGCCGTGTTCGAACGTCTTCAGGAGCGACGGTGAGCTAAAGCTCCCAGATTCGAACGTGCTGTTGCTGGTGATTTCGGAAGCAACGGACGGCCATCGCGTTCAGGCCGGACTAGGTCTATTCCTCCTCTTGTAGCAGGGTGTAGTGCGCGATCTACAGTCTCGCGGGCGGTCGATATAGACTGGTAGCACTGGAGAGGTTGATGCTCGTCTTGGGAAGGTCAACTTCGCCGTTTGCGACGACCAGAGCTCACCGTCGGAGGAGCAGGGCACTTCCCGTAGTCTCACTCATCCCCCGAGGTTGCTACACTTCCGCTCTCAAGCCCTTTCTGCCAGGCAGCCACAGCCGAACCTCGGACGAGAAGGGAGCAACTGCACTTCGACCGAGATTGAAGTCACGAAAGAGGAGCTCACCTTCGCTGCGGACAGTTTCGTGATAGAGGCGGTCACAATGCACCAAATCGTAGAGGAGCGACTCCGTCGGCGGTCGACCAAAGTCGGCTGGTCAACGCGATGACGCGAAACGAGTATTACCGGTGACGACGACACGTCGACTGCAGCACCTTCGAATCTTCCCTATTCGCCATTACAATCTTCGCGTAGGACTACTTGTAGTTTATCTGAAGTCGGAGGGCTGGTCCGTGGCACTGAGCTGCCGCTGCTGAGGAGTGGCTTCGAGATGCAACCCTCGCCTGAGCGCCCGTCGAGTAGGCGTGCACGGGCAGCTGAGCGTCTCGAACGACTTCAGAAGGGTTTGAACACGATGGTCTGTGCATGATTGACCTCATGTGCGATGGCGAGGGAGAGAGATAGAAGAAGAAGGCTGCGGTGTTCCTGGGTCAGCCCGACGTCTGACTTTTCCAAGCGCTGCAAGGCATCGGAACGGGGTGGCAAAGCGCATACGGCACGCGCCGGACCACCACAGATCACGATTATATAACTGTTCTTTTCGGGGGGCGCCTTGGCCGGGGGGGGGGGGGGGGAGGGCTGCGTCAAGGTTCGCGGTCGCTGCAACGCGGTCCAACAGCTTCCGCTCGCTTCTCGCTATCGACAGGGTCGAGAACCGGGCCAGAATCGAGCGATGCATGTAATATTACCATACACGCTCGATTCCGCCTGCATGTACGCTGGTCGGTCGCGGTCTCGGCGCGAGTCGGGTAGAATCGAAGAGTGTGGCGTTTGTCCGCAACAAGGCGCTGCCGGAGATTCGCTCCGTCGAGAGAATGCCAGCGCTCTTGCTATTGGCTGGGAGATGTCCGACGAGAAACAGCAGGAGGAGAAAGTCAGGGGGCAGGAATGAATGGATTCGAAAGGTGCTTCGGTACTCGCTTTGCTCTCGGATTCTTTCCTCAGTGTGTGTGCATGCTTACTTCACGCTTACGAGCACTCTGCACACGCTGCGGTCAGCTGCCACGTCACTTGATCCAGTCGGCACGGCAAGGGATGGCGCGGCCGCCGTTGCGTCATTCGAGTCTGCGGTGGCGCCAAGTTCAGACTGCAGGAGCAACAATCGCGCCCTCTCGAAAGACCGCCGCCGCTCTACTGAACAAGTCTGCTATCCTCCTTGACCATGGCCGTCCCGAGACCAAGTCGATCGATCGATCGATTCGTTACACCAAGAAGTTCTTGCCGCTCTAATCGCTCACGAGGTCAGGATCGTTCGCCCCGCCGACCTGGAACTTGCCACCTCGAGACCGACCACCACCGCCACCCGCACTCGACGCGCCGCGTGCTCCACCTGCCCGTTTCGACGCATTCCCACCGCCTCGTCGAGCGGTGCTTGCGTCGTCTTCGGGAGTGACGAGCTCAAACTCCCAAGTCCGGATATCGTGCTGCTGCTGCTGCTCAGGCTGCGGTGGTTGGCGCGCCACCGATCGCTTAGACATCGCAACGTCTTCTCCCTCCTCCCCATCGTCATCAAGACCCGCCCTCGCGGCGGCGGCCGCCTCAATCCTGCGCTGCTTCCTCTCCCTCGCCGTCATCGCCAAATCCGCATTCCTACTCGCCACCTCCCCGCCCAGTTCCGCATACTTCTCCTCATACCCTATCGTCCGGCGATGTTCGTACCCTTCCTCTTCCCACTTCCGCATCTCGAATTTCCAACTCCGCACAGTCCGGTACCGAGGTTGTTCCCCTCCTCGCTGAGGGGTCGAGCGGAGTTTGAGTTCGTGAGGAGGGTAGAGGGAAGGCAAGAGGAGAGAGGGTTTCGTTGCGAGTTGGGAGGGGAGCCAAGAGGTGTAGGGGCCGTTGGTGCGGAGGGTCAGGAGGACGGTGCCGCGGTTCGCGGAGGGGGGAGGAGCGGCGGGGGCCGAGATTCCAGCTTGCATCGAGTTGTCGCCAAGCAGCCCGAGGTCTGAAATGTCCTGAGCTTCTTGCGCCGCTGCCGCGAGGTCTTCTTCCTCATCGTCGTCGTCATCATCTTCAGAGCCGGACTTGGAATCGCCTTTGTTCGATTTCGCAGACGAGCCGAGGGCGCGGGCTTTGCCGGTCCGGAGAAGGGGAGCAGCCGAGCGATAAAAGTCGAGCAAGAGGGTCTGATTCGCGCGGATGTTGCGCGCCTGGTCCGTGATGCCCTGGCCTGTGCGCGCACGTGCGACATTTCACCCGACTCGTCAGCTCATGTGAACTCTTTCAGCGACAAGGTCAGATCCAAGGGGGAGGTCCAAGATGGAGACGCACCGACGTGAGGAAAGTTGAACACGATCTTGTCGAACCCGATCGACCGGTCCTCGCCGTCCTGTTCCTCCTTCAAATCATCAAGCCGGTTGGCCCAACCCTCGAGCATCCTCCCCTTCCCCTTGACTCGTCTCCTCTCCTTCTTGCCACCTCGGACCGGTCCGGTTGGTGTGAAGCCGGCAAACTGCCGGACCTCTTTCGACTGGGCGAGGTTGGTCCCGTCGACGCCAAACAGGACGGTGGCGCCTGCGTCTCGGAGGGCCGTGATGTGCGTGGCGAGGTCGGGATATTTCTGAGAAGCGACGGCTCCGGTGTCGTATGCGGTGCAGCAGAGGAGCGAAGGGGTCACGTAGGGTTGAACTGGTGCGGCGGCGGGGGCGGCAGGGCGAGGCGTGGACGATGACGAAGAGGTAGCATCTGCAGCCGCTGCCGCCGCAGAGGACACTGGTCGGAGCAGTGCATGCGCAAAGGAGAAGTTGCCTGTCGAGTTTCTCCCTCGTCAGCTCTCGTCGCCGGGACGAACGGGAACAACGGGAAACTCACCTTCGCCGACGAGCAAGACCCGCTCTCCCTTTTTGAACGGCTGCACGGACGGTCCCTGCCTGTTCGTCGCTACACTCTCGTCCTTTGCAGCAACTCGTTCAGTTCCGTCTCGGGGCTGCTGGTCGTCGTCGTCGCGCGCGCGCTTCTTGCCCTTGACGTCTGCGCTCCCGCCCGCCGGCTGATGCTGCTGCCGGTTCGCCTTGAGTTGCTTTGCGCGGTCGCGGTCCAGCTGGGCTTGTCGGGCGCGTTCCTCGATCTGCCGTTGCTGCTGCGCTTGTTGCTGGCCAGCGAGAGCTTCATGTTCGATCATTCGGCGGTTTCAAGTCCGGGAGAGTCAGCTCATCTCGCCCCTTCGGTAAAGCGTGAGCCAGGAGACTGACCAGAGGCGAGTTTGCCTTTCCTCTTTGGTGCTTTCGGCATGGCTGAGCGGGAGAGGAGAGACCGATAGGAAGAGGAGGAGGCTGTGCTAGTTGCGAGGTTTGCTATTGAAGCGAATACAAAAAGTTGGAATAGAAGTTGGCGGTGAAGCGGCGAGTCCAAGCTGGGAGGTGAGAGCGAGAAACGAGGGCACTCGTGGCAGGGAGGCAATGGAACGAGCAGGAGAGTGGAACAAGATAGTGTTGCAATATTCTGAGCTACATGGATGACCTGACCGAGATTCGGAGTGAGCTGTGGGCAGCGGGTCGAGGTGAGGGCGAGCAGACGCTGGCGCGCGGTCGGCGACTCGAAGCGACTCGTGCTCGTCCGGTTACTTTCCCCGTCTCTGTACCCGCCGCTTCATCATGGGCAAGTCTACGTTCACGTGTACTCTACTGTCCTCATCACCACCTATCGACCCCGACCTCGAACCACCCGCTCGAACGGAGCGACGACGCCGCGTCAGAGAACGGCGAGCTCGGCAGACTCGGAACCTCACCGCAGCTCCGACTCGCGCATCGGCTCACCTGAGCGCCACAAGGATCGTGCACGGAGCATGAGAACGGGTCATGCGGGCTAGGACGGGTAGGAACGAGCGCAGGGCGAGCACTGGGAGGCGAGCGCGACGGCTGCTGCCGTCACCTCCCTTGAGGCGGGCGACGAGGCGCAGGCGAGGCAGATCGCACGGGCACCCAGAGGCGGGCGGCAAAATCGATTTAGACAGGCAACAGGATTTGAGGCGATGGGACAACGGGAAATGCTGACTCCTGGTGTCCCTCCGGGAACGCGAATTCTCCCAACAGGATCCTGCAAGCCTCGTGGTCTGCTCGCCGGCCGCAAGCTCCGTGACGACCGCCGCGACAACCGCTGGGCCGACAACAACTACAAGAAGCGCGCGCTCGGCACCGCGTACCGCTCGTCGCCGACCGGTGGTTCGTCGCACGCCAAGGGCATCGTCCTCGAGAAGGTCGGTGTCGAGGCCAAGCAGCCCAACTCGGCCATCCGCAAGTGTGTCCGTGTCCAGCTCATCAAGAACGGCAAGAAGATCACCGCCTTCGTCCCGAACGACGGTTGCCTCAACTTTGTCGACGAGAACGACGGTGCGTTGATCACCTGCCCCTTTCTCTCTGGACTCGCACGCTGACTTGTGATCGCGGCGTGCAGAGGTCCTCGTCTCTGGTTTCGGTCGCAAGGGCAAGGCGAAGGGGTGAGTGGCGCAGTCTTGCTCTTTTACGCCGCTGAATCGGGAGAACTGACGGCGTGTCCCTCCACAGTGATATCCCGGGTGTTCGCTTCAAGGTTCGCTAGGCGCCCTCCTCGTTGCTTGAGATACACCTTCTTGTGGCACTTTGCTGCCACGAAGGTGTTAGGCACTGAGGCGAGGCGTTTGCTGACAACGCCGCTTTCACCTTGTACAGGTCGTCAAGGTCTCGGGTGTCGGTCTCCTTGCTCGTGCGTCATCCATACCCTCTCCCTCTGCGCTGTCTTACCTCTCACTAACTTGTGATTCTCGCTCAAACAGTCTGGAAGGAGAAGAAGGAGAAGCCCCGTTCTTAAACGGCTTCGGCTCGACCCTCGTCCCTTCTCATCGTTCAAGGTTTCGCCATCTCTTTCCCCCAATCAACCTCGACCTGTCATCATCATGGACGGCTGGAATTAGCGGGGCTCGGAGTTTGTGTGTAAACTTTGGCGGCGAGGAAATGAGTTGTTGGTTTTTTTCGGATCCCCCTCCCTATTTACTTCAGCAGCGACTCTCGGTTGGGCAGATCAGAGAGTTTGCGCGAGTTTCGAAGTGGTGCGATGTGCTCCATGTGCACTTGTTCGCTTGGAGAGAGGATCTTGCGGCGACGGCGCCACTTGACTTCCCACTCGACTGCGCGTTCTCTCCCAACCGCGCGACAATCAATCGCTTCCGCTCGCTTTGGATTCCTCAACAACATGATCTCGCTGTATTCGAGTCAGCGTTGCGATTGACAATTGGGCGCGCACTACGTTGACGACGACCGAATTCCGTCCGCGGGCGTTTCGAGCGAGACGACTTCCGCACCGATTCCAACCACGATGACCCGACCTCCCGGAGAGCTTTCATCCGCGTATCGCACCACTGCCTGCGCGCTGCAGTCGGCGACGTCGAGGCACGTCGCGTCGATCAGCTCGAGTGAGTTGCCGTCCTCCGCTGAGGAGTTTCCTTTGAGAGGGAGAGAAAAGCGATAGAGGTTCAGCCGTTGGTCGACGGAGGAGGTGACGAGGTGGTCGTTGTCGAGAAAGTCGAGACCTGTCGTCGCGCACGCGCATATCAGGAAGAATGAGAATCAGCCTTGGTTGCGCATCGGCTGCAGTAAGCAAGGCAGAGGAGATTGGGAAGACGAACCTTGGATGGTTGACGAATGGGCGGCCGCGAGGGAAGACTGCGAGACGACTTCGATGGCGAGGTTCGACTTGATGCCATTACCCCGCGCGGTGACATCGAGCGTCGATACGACGAGGGCGTTGTCGTCTCCGCCGGTCGCGAGCAAGATCCGCTGGCCTATCAGCGTTTATCGTCCGAGCGTCAGCTTTTGAGCGGGTGTCGGCAGCATCCCCCTGATTCCACTCACCGGAAACTCGGGCAGACAAGCTGTTGATACCAGAAGGATGTGGTCGGAAGGAGAAGAAGGGCGTCGGAAGTGTGCTGCTGCTGCTGCTGCTGCTTGACGTCGGATCCGGCAGGAGGCTGCGTGCGACCAAGGTTGCGTGGCATGAGCTCTCCTTGATCGCGGGAAAAGATGGTAAGGGAGTTTAAACTCACGTGCTCAGATCTCGGACAGCGAGTCTGGAAAAGAGGGGAGAGTTTAGCAGCGGGTCAAGTGAGCCACGAGACGTGAACTACTCACAGGCCGTCCGAGGCGGCAGTGATGAGCAGCACCCGCTGCGTCTCCTCAGACGGGAGCTGTGAGGATATCACCTCGACGCAAAGAATGCACTTGCTCTCTTCGGTCGAAGCGTGCAATGGCGTGAAATTCCGGTCACCCGAGCAATGCAGCCAAGTCTGATGACGATCGACTCGTCAGCTTTGAGCATCATCGGGACCGCGGTGGAAGAGGAAGGAACTGACCCTGACGATTCCGTCCGAGTAACCGACCGCGACCAGCTGCTGCGAATCTGATCCTCGGCGCAGCGGTACCGCAGCGAGATCCATCGCGCGGATCTCTTCGCCCTCATCCGCGAGTTCGTTCCCGTCGGGCACGACCCTCAATCCAACGGCACCACTCTCGTGCGCGATGACTGTGACGCTGAGCGCCGCCAGCGAAGCGCGCGTTCCGCACGCAAATAGCGTGAACGCGCCACCGTCCTCGCTGCTCGAACTGGTAGACCAGGCGAGCGACTTGTACGAGCCCGGTAGGTAGCGATCGCAGTACAGCGGCTCGAGCTGACCTGTTGAGGTGACTGTGCACGAGGACAGAGGGGTCAGATTACGCCTGGCGAGCTCGTAATAGGAAAGACACGCACGACGAGAAATGGTCAGAAGACCATTCTCGGCAGCGGTCGCTACGAGCGTGACCCCACTGCCTGGTACTGCAAACGGCGCAACCGCGCGGATCTCTCGCCCGTGCAGACCGCCGAGAAGTATCGTCGATGGCGCGGAGGGTCCCGGTCCGAGCTGGATGTGCGAGAGCTGGAGAGGCGCGGAGCGTCAGATACGGTTACTGAGCGCCGGTCACACTAAACAGCTCTTACGAGGTCTTCTTGAGTGCGGTAATAGCGAACGTTGCCGGTTGCCTCGCTGATGCACCGCCAGAGCGCTTTCTTGCTCGGACTAGGGTACGATTCCAGCTGGAACAGAGGAGCAAGCAATGCCGGCGTCAGCGTCCTCTTCTGTACTGAGCGGGGTTCGATGCAATCAGTCAGAGACGCTCACCGTCTGGCCAAGTCTGTCGAGAACGACCGCGCGAGTATCGACAAGAGCGAGGTACCGTCCGTCCGGCAAGATCTGTTCGAAGGGAGTATGTATCAGCAGGGCGATCCAGCCGCCGCTGTGAGGCAAAAAACCGACGTCTTCCAGCCAGCCCTTGGTCAATTGCCGTCGATCGACCAGTCGCAGGCTCGGCGTCTCGGATGCTTTCACTTCCAGAAGACAGCTCGCGCCGTCTCGTGCGACAGTCTCGACCCTCCAATCCGCGGAGGCGGACGACGGGCGGTCCCGTATGTGTATCTTGTTGATCGTATCCTCGTGGACCTTTTCGAGTCGGGCGATCTCATGGAGACCAGTCGAGGTCGTTGCCGAGCCGGAGCCGGTGCCGTCGCAAAAGAGGGAGAGGTGTCCACGGATGCTGCCGACGAGAAAGACGTGGGGAGAAAGGAAGCAGATGGCTGTCGGTAGTAAAGAAGGGCGAGATCGGTCGAGCTCCAAGGAGGCCGTCTCCCCCAGTAGTGGCGAATGCTGCGAGGGAGAGAGCCGATGAGCGAGGGACTCGCGGCGACAAGGAAAGGTAGCGATCACGAACTTCTGTTTGCTCCAGTAACACAAAACGATTGCCAGCTCGCTCCCACACCACGGCGCGCCGCCGTTTCCGCCCATCTTCGTCATCTTCGAAATCGACAAACTCGACGTCGTTCGCCTTGACCTCGCCAACCGTCTCTTCGGCTCGTTCGACCTCTACATCTCCCTCAGCGTCGATTCTGAGCGTCGCAGTAAGTAGGTAACCGCGATTCGAAAAGGCGTACAGAGTGCACCGGGATGATGCCGATTCTGGAGTGGTGCCGACGAGCGGCGGCAAGAGGCGAATGACGGTCGAACTGTACGAGCCGGCAAAGTTGGCGGAGGAATAGATTGGTCGGTCGTCGGACGTCATGACCGCGGAGAAGGCAGAGCAAGCGTCGAGAACGACGCGAGCCCGGAAAGAGCTGGTTTTGAAAGCAGAGTCAGCCGTGCAGACCACAGTCCAAGAGAGGAGTACGAGTCCACGCAAACCTACCCATCTCCACTGAGTGTAACCGCAAGTTGCCTTGTCTCCGTGCACAGTCCCTCGGCGTCAATGGGCAAGTTGACCACCCGGAGAGCCGTCACTTTGCTCGCCTTGGACCGCTCCGCTTTCTGGTCCGGCGGTGTGCTCGATGTCGAGGGCGTCGAGGTCGCCGGCGTAGTAGGCTTCGAGGGAGGCAGAGGCCAACATCGGACCGCGCCGTCCGCGCCACCAGACAGGACGTAACGTCCTTCGGGAGAAGTCGGTTCGTCTCCTTCGAGCCGAGCGACCGCGACGCTCCAGATCGACCTGCCGTCATGACCATCGCGCCAAGTCTTGATGACCTCGCCGCGGCGCCATAGTCGACAAGTCGCGTCTTCGCCGACGCTGACCGGTGCGGGTGACGAAGGGACAGTCGATCCTGGACCGGGCTCTGCCTCCTCAAAGTCGGAGTTGGAGTCAAGGAAGACTGTTCGCCAGACGCGGCCCTCATGACCCCAGAGGGTTTGATGCGGCGCCTCCGAAGGGTCGATCACGGGCAGAGCGGAAGAGTCGAAAGGTGAAGAAGGATCAAAGTTTAGGTCGAGTTGGTTCAGGTCCCACACGCGGATGGTCCGGTCATCGGAGCACGTTGCGAGGTAGTGAGAGGAGTCGGAAAAGGTTGCCGAAAAGACGGCGCCCTGCGAGAGGACTCGTCTCGTCAGTCCTAAGCAGTTCAGAACGGGAAGACAAACCTGAGCGGGGCAAAAAGGCACCTTGTGTCCGACCAAGCGCCGCAGAGAACCTCGAACTGGCTCTCTAGCCGAGGACGCATCTTGGCCTGCTGTTCCGAGCAGATCCGCTACCGTAGACACGTCCCAAAGAAACGTATCCCCCCACATGCTGCCACCCGCGATGCGAATGTATTCCGTATACGATTCTGACGCGGCTCGAGGCGCAGAAGAGGAGTAGGCTGGTTTGGAGAAGCGCGCAGCCCACAGGAGCGGCCGTTGCGGTGCATGGAACGTCCGAGTCGGACACAAAAGTCTGGATGCGCTGGTCGAAGGCGACGGGTCGCTTTGAACGAGATCGTAGATGTGCAAGGTGCAGTGAAGAGTCAGGAGGATCACTCTGTCGTCCTGATGTACCGGGCGGGTCAACTTTCACACGCTCCTGAGACGACAGAGCAGACAAAGAGCAAGCCCGCTTACGCCGAGGAAAGCGCCATCACCGACGACGTCGTCGAGAGCGAAGCGGTGCTTGACCAGCAGCTCAGGTCTGCACGGTGGAAGGTTATCGCTCCTTCTCACGCAGGTCAGAGCGGGAGAAATGCGCACCTGGACGATTCGAGGTCGACCTGGACGAGGACGGCTTCCTTCCCGCCGAGGACGAGCGCGTCCCGCTTGTTCCCTTGAGTTCTTCCATGCCTGTCCGGCCTCCAGACTATACGATGTATGCGCTCCCGTTGAAAGATTGTCCATTGTACGGGTTCCGGCGCGGGAGGAGCATGTCGGTTGATCGGCGGATTGAGCGAGAGCAGGACGAGGTCGCGAGCCACCCCCGCGTAGGCCCAGCTAGTTCCGGGTAGTTGAGAGAGCGCTGTGACTGGACATGATGCGACTGTCTTTGCAGCGATCCTGGGCGACTTTGACGGAGCGAGTGTCAGCATCATGGCAGACCGTGTAAAGGTCGATTCGGTCTCTCTCCCTCTACACACACACGACTCGGCCCGCAGCCAGGACGACGCATCCCGATTCAGATCCGACTCGCTTCTAGTAGCGCCCAACCGACCTACTGCGCTCCCGCTCGACCGTCCGCTTCTGTCGTCGCGCCTCATCGCGTCGAGACGAACCAATTCTCGGCAGACAAAACCCCAGAGCACTCCACGCCCCGTCAGCTGGCAAAACAAATCCAACGAGGCGAGAAATGGCACAATCTGCGATCCCGACCGCCCGCGTCAACCGCATCATCAAGGCCGACAAGGACGTCCGCCTCTGCTCCAAGGAGGCCGTCTACCTCATCTCGAGGGCAGCAGTAAGTCCTTCCACGGAGCTGAGCTTCGAAAGACGTGTCTACGCTCCATCCGCCCCGCCTGTGGACCATCGCTGACCTGCCGCCCAACTCCCCACTTGGGTGCCGACAGGAACGCATGATCGAGCGGTCAGCAGCACAGGCGTACGAGACGGCGCGGCTACAGAAACGCAACGTCAAGATGGTCCGCTACGAACACCTCGGTGCGTTGCGTCAGCCGCACGCGCGCCCGCTTCGTCTGTGTCGGTTTCGAGTGCTGACCTTCGCTTCCCCGTGCAGCCAAGGTCGCGCATTCGCCTCAGTGGTTCTACCTCGCCGAAGTGATCCCGACCGCTATGCCCCTCTCTGCCGCTCTCGCCCTCCGCCAACAAAACGAAGACGTCCTCGCCGGCCCGTCAGCAGTGACGAGCGCCGCGCCCGAAAAGGCCTTTTCGGGCAAACGCGTCGTCAAGTCCAAGAGCAGGAAGAGCCTCGACCCGAGCAATGTGGATGGGTTGGCGACGGCGAGGACGACGAGGGGCAAGAAGATCAAGTTGCCGGCGGGAGAGGGAGGCGGTCCGGAAGACGACTTTGACGACGAGGACGAGGATTTCGAGGAGGAAGCCGGCGAGGCGGACTACTCGGAAGATGGCGGCGTCTCTGCTCGTGCGGGCGAGTTGAGCGCCGGTGCGAGTGGAGCACCAAGTCATCACGAACGCATGGACGTGGATCCGTGAGTAGGACACCTCGGGCTTTTTCTTCATGGTGCATACCACTTTGCTTTTCCCGATACCGGACATCCTCCGCCGGAAGAGAGTCCCGGACCGAGGGGTCAACGGCGCCGCCTGGGAGGAGGACTGGGCGACGTTGCATCACACGGGGACCGCACAGTGAGAATCATCGCCGCTCAAAAACGAGAAAGGAGTGAGTAATTTGACTTCTCGGATCATGCCAGCATGTTCGTACACTGACCTCTAAGCTTCATGCAGGTCAGTAGAGCCGGTTATGATGTGACTCCGGAGTACGGCGCGTCTAGGAACTTGGGAAGGACGAGGGAGGTCTCTTTTCCTCTGAAAAGGTTTCACTCTGCCCGCGACGCAACATCAGAGAGTCTCGCAGATACTTTATTCATGGTGTGCTTTGGCGGATCAAAGATCGTGGGGAACGTTGCGGGCGTCCGCGGAGGGAACGTGCGTCGGAGATCGAGGCGACGACGGGTCATCGGCTCGCGCTCACTCTCCCCCTCTTACCCTCTACGCCCGTTTGCAGCCGTACGACTCGGACTGAAGACAAGAAAGTATGCTGACGTTGGACAAGCTCCCTCTGCCGGTGTGAGCGCCCACCCACCCTCCTGTGCGACCGCGGCCCACCAGAAGCCAGAAAACCCTTCGGCTAACCTCGCTCGCTGTGATGCGCCCGCTTTCGCACAGCCTGCTGCACATTCTCGACTATTTCCCGAGTCTGAGTATGCGGGACAGCGACACGCGCACGGTCAAGATCCGTCTCGGGGTCGAGATGCCGCTCAAGCTCCTCGCGAAAGAAGTGTGCGCTCTCGCGTCCTGCAACCGCGCCTTGCGCCGCCGGCTCCTCCCGATCATGTCCGCTACCTTTCCCATAGGCAGCCTCGGCAAGTACAAGGGGGTTCTGACACAATTCGAGAAGCTCGCGAGCCTTGCCAGCAAGGGGGACGAGATGTTGGCCTGCGTACGGTCAGTCCCCTGCTTCCGCGGACTGGCTCCTACGCACGGTTCTCCACTCACACTGGCGACGCAACATACACAGAAACCTCCTTGTCGCGTCTCTTACTCCGCGTGGCGTCGAGGTCGCCTGCGCCTGCATCGCCGTGAGTTTCCTGGTGACCCTTTGAGCTCCTTGTCGCCTAGCTTACCTCCGATCCTCGCAGAAAATGCCGCATCTCGAGAACGTTTCAGCATCCCGTCCCTCCAGCCATCGCCGAAGCACTGAGCAAGGCTCCAAGCTTCACGACGCTCGTCTTGCACGACTTTGGCGTCGACTCGCTGCCGAGCCTCCTGCCCCTCGCCAGCAAGATGAAAAGGTTCCACCTCAGCACGGAACGCAAGGCTCTCAATGTCAAAGAGATCGTCAAGCTCTGCCCAGACCTGCCTGGCCTCAAGCGTCGCTCGAAAATGCCTTGGAACCAACGCAACGTCGCGACGCTCGAAGAGCAGCGCGAGGTGTTCTTTCGCCACCTGCCAACCTTTCTCCGTCAAGCCAGCACCAAAGTCGAGGAGCTCTTGCTCGACGGGATCGGACTCGTTGAAGACGAAAGACCGTTCCCGTGGCTTCAGAAACTGTTCGACGCCATGACCGACGACAACCGGAAGTACCCGGCCTTCCCGCGCCTGAGCGGTCTCTGGCTGCGCAACTGCAACGCCAAGAATCTCGCGTTCGCGCACCTCATCAGGAGCTCGGCTCAGAGTCTGCGCTTCCTCGAGATCCACAACCTCGAGCACGGTGCACTGCAGGCCCCCCGCCGACCTCTCCCATTGCTCCAGGAATTGTGCGTGAAGCTTCCCTGAGTAGACTTTGCTTTATTTGCCGCTGATACGTCCTCCCATAGCTGCTACTTCCAGCAAGATAACGTATCTTGCGTCGACATGGTCAACAGCATCACGCAGCACTCGCTTCTGCAGATGTCCGTCGCGTTTCACCGCCGAAGCACCGTGCCGAGGCGCGTATGCTTCGCTGACAGACTAGCTCTCTTTACCGCAGACTTTATCTCAACGGAGCCCGCCCGATCGACATCCGCAAGATCTTCGGCCCGCTCTTCCGTTGTGGCGACTCTTTGCGTCAGCTCCAGTCCCAAGGCGCGCCTTGGAACATCTTCATGGAGCTCTCTCCCATCCAAGTCCTGATCGCGGCCTGTCCCAACTTGATTGCGCTAGAAAGGGGCAGCTGGGAGATGGAAGCGGTCAGTTCCGTGTCCCTGTCACGATGCTCGTTTTCACCTCCTTGTGACTGACGACGGGCTTGCTGCAGGAGGATCTGCTCGCAGCTCTGGAACCTCTCAAGAAGCTCCGCCGCTTTGCCTTCGACCACCCGTGGGAGAAGCCCCGTGACCACCCTTTCCCATCGCCGGACGGCCGCACCATTTGCTCGGTGCGGAACGGCGACTTCCGCATCATCTCGGTTATGGGCACCTCGGTCGAGGAAGAGATGGGACGCAGGATCCGTACGTTCTCCTCTCCTCTCCGATGAACGTCCGGGAGCGGGTAACTTTCTGACGCTGGCCTCTCATTTCTTTCTCCAGGCGAAGACATCGACGCTGTTCGTCCGACATATCAGCAGCGTTTCAAGGACTTTGCGGAGCAGATGCCCGCGCTCAAGTGCGTTCGTTGGTCGTGTACCGAGGCCGTCGTCTGGACCTGGACGTTCGAACGTCATTTCGACCCGGACGGCCAAGAGCGCATCATCTGTCACGACGAGCCCTTCGTTCCGTACGGCAAGACCATCACTGGCCCCAAGATAGAAGGAGGTGGTATCTACAGGACTGCTCCCAGGGGGATGTGTACAGTATAGGCGCTTGGGGAGGAGCACGTCGCTTGAGTGAGCTTGCTTGGTGCGTGTAGTGTCGGAGTGCTCGATCGTGTGCAAATGTCGCTTGATGTGAAGACTCCTACAATGAGGCCGGGCAGCAGAATGTCGCCCATCAACAGCGCGTATGGACAGTCTCGCGAGGAGAAACCGGTCCGATTGAGCAACTTGAAGGATCGTTTTTCGACGGCAGCGCGAGCACGCTAGAGAGGCTCGTCAGATGCTCGGACAACGCCTATCCGGTACTTTATCCGGATCTCCCGACAGTATCACCCAAGATCCGCTCGTCCGAGGCTCTCCTGCGGGAGGAGGGATCGCGCGGACAGTAGTCTGTTAGCTTTGATTCGCGGCAGTCGGCTAGGGGAGTCCTCTCACCGCTCCTCACTCAGGAAGGATCCATGGGCAGCCATGCAGACATCAGACTCCACGAGCGCTTAGCTTTTGATGGAGATGAGTGAAGAGCCTTGTTTGAGCCGACAAAGAGAAGAAAAGGGTGCAGTAGAATTGACAACAAGCAAGCAAGACATCCCGGTACACAGCGCGATCAAGCAACTCCCTCGCTACTCGTCGTCATCATCGTCGATGGTCAGGACGTGCTTCGCCTTCTTGTGCTTCGGCTTCTTGAGGAAGCCCTCGTCCTCCTCGTCGTCGTCGTCCAGGTCCATCACGTCAACCTTGGAGGCCTTGCCGCGGGACTTTTTCGCCCCGCTTCCGCCGAGGTCATGAGTATCGACGTAATCTTGGATCCGGTCGACCAGATCCGCCTTCTTCCCCGTCGTCGGCAAGCCCATGACTCGGAGGCCGGCCTTGAGTTCGTCCACCTTGAGCTTCACCCCGCGGGCTTGGAACTCGGCGACGAACTCGTTGACGGCGTCGAGATCGATCGGGGCCTGTTCGGCCTTGACCACGCGTTTCTTGGTCGACGTCTGGACGCGAGTCGGATCGATTTGGTCTTGCGGAATCTGCTTGCGAAGGTCTCGGATCAAGTGACCGATGCGCTAGAGCAAGCACAGGCAAAAGCAAGATCAGCATCCGTTGGACGAGATGTGAAGCAAGAAAGTCCTGCTCACTTTCTCGATCGTCTCGTAAGCAGGCCGGGTGTTGTCCTCGGGCTGCGGGATGTCCTCGTCGAGCGCGACGGCGGCCAGGGTCTGAAAAAAATTCCCTTGTCAGAGGTCTACCCGACAGTACCGTCATGCAAAGGCTTCGCACAGAGCAGCAAGACTCACGTCGTAGAAGTAGTTGAGCGCTATCGTCGCGCGCACAAAAAAAAGAGGGGTCAGCAAAGGAATGCGCTTTGCGAGGACGAGAGGCGCAGCCAGCCAGCTCACCGGGGTTTGGGTACGACTCTGGGTTATATGTCTTCGAGTAGTGCTTGATGATCTTTTTCGCCGTGTCGATCTCGGGTTGTTCCGATTCTTCCCCCGTCTCGGGATCTGGCGAGGCAGTAGTAGCACCGCGGTGGCGAAGCTCATAAGTCGCTGCATCGCCTGCCTATAGAGAGAGAAAGAGAGCAGAGACGGTAACTCACCGGGCGGGTGCACGATACTGACCGAGGACGTCAAGTTGTGGTCTCGCACGTCGTCCACGAACGGCAGCTGGCAGAGGTGAATGCCTCCCGGAACCGCCACCACCCCATTCGGATGCAGCTTCTCTTCCTGCAGAGCGTGCCGTCAAGAGTGTCTTCAGTTCCGAACCAAGATCCGCAGCGAACGGTGGAAAGCTGGTCGGACGAACCTGCGGGAGGAGCAGCACGACCTGCGGGCGCGAGTTCGATCGAGCGAGGAACGAGGCAAAGCCGACCACTTCCTTCTTGAGCATCGACTTGTGCAGCGCAGCAAACGTGCGAGTCGAGCCAGTGTAGCGCTATTTGCGCGGATGTCGCAGAGGTCAACTCGGAGGAGCGCGACAGGAAACGGGGGAAAGAAGGAGACCTCTCGCAACTTACCTCCTCGTCTGGATAGATGAAGTAGCTGTGCTTGACCGTCTCTTCGAAGCGCAAGTATCCCTTGCGGGGTTTGAAACCCAAGAGCTTCAAGCTGGGCGGGCGTCCGAGTGTCTGGAGATGGGACCCCCAAGTCAGAACGCCGCAGTGGAATCGCAGTGCTGTTCGAGCACTTTGCAAGACGCACCTTGACTTTGCGGACGTCGGCCTCGCTGAAAAAGATCTTGGCTGACGTCGTCCCCGTCGCAATGTCATCTTTGCCGACTTGGTAGAACTTTTTGATGTCCCGCTTCGGATCGATCTCTGTGCCCGTGTCCTGCGATCGCTCCAGTTCTTCAGCACCTTCCGGGACCCTACGGAGGGCAGTGGGATATACGCACGGTATCCTTGTAGACGGTTTTGCGGATGATCTCGTCGCCGGCGCTCGTGTTCAGATCGACCTTGACTGGCAGTTTGCGCGTCTCTTCGCCTATCATGTTGTAGCTGGGACAGGGTCGGGGCATGTGAGCAAGTCGTATCCTGAATGGCCGCGGTGACTAGAAGAAGAAGCGCGAGACGGCGAGAAGACGGGGGAGGGCCTCACCCCGTGATGCCGATGCTGAGCTCCTTTCCGAGCACGAACGGGACCTTGAACGCGACGCGCTTGGCGGTCTCCTTGGTGCGAAGGGAGGTGACCATACCATCGAGAGCGGCGCGCAGGTCGTGGCTGACGATGGGCGCGCTCATCGCTTCCTCCGCCTCGTCGTCCGCTTCCTCCGTCATCACTTCCTGTAGGCGCCATCTCGTCTTAGCGCTCTCTCTAGCCTGCCTAACGGGGTAGTCAAGAAGCAGGATGCCACTGACCGCGTAGAATTTGTCCAGGTCGAAATCGCTGTCAAAAGTCGGCGGGACAAAGAACGTCTCGACCTTGTAGCCCGACTGGGTCGCGTCCTGCACGAATACGGATTATGTCTGTCAGCAAGATGCACAAATTCTCCCCGGTTCCGGGGTGAGCTAGATTCCATGAGGCGTACCGTGCGCTTCAGCCTGAGGACATCAGTGAGCTGCGTGTTGCCCTTGACGGGGTCGTCATTGTCGGTGACCCAAAAGATGCGATTGTTGGCATTGGGCGACCTGCAGAAACGGACGCAGCGAATGAGCGCGGGCTACATTAGTGCCCTAGAGAGCTTCGCCGGAACGTACTCCTCGCGGAAAGCTGTGTTCGCGTTGGCAAAGACACTGCCGATGACGGTGTCTTCCGTCCAAGGCTTGAACAGTTTCTGGAGGTACTCGGGATCCTCTTCGGCGCCTGTGGAAGGAGGGGTTGGTCAGTCGGGTATACGCGCAACAAGGTCTCACACTGGAGAGAGGGGGGCTACTCACGCTGCAGGAGGGTGCGCATGTCTTTGATCATCTGGGCGTCGATTTGTTTCAGCTCGACGAGGAGGTGGCAGTGATCTGATGTCGATTTGACCGTCTCTTCCTGCGGCCCGCGCAAAAAGCATCAAAACACTGCGTCGGAGCACGGGGAAAAAGAAAAAGAGCAAACGAAAGAACGCACCGTGTTCCAGATCAAGACTCCGAGCAAGTCTTTGGGACTCGAGATGACTTTACGTTTCATCATCGCGTACACGCAGCGGAGGCACTCTTCCAATTTACTCTTCGCCGGCGCTCCCTTCCACACGATTTCTTTCGTCTGCGCCTGCGTCTGCGTTTGCGTCGGCGGCGGCCGCTGCGTCGACAAGGTGGGGGTCGGAGTCGCGCCTGGTTTCAGAGAGGAGCTGTCCCCAGTGGGTGGAGGAGGGACGAGCATCGGCGCGAGCATGGTCGGAGTGGCTTCTATGCACCAGTAGATCGACTCTTTCGTGTGGCGGAACTCGTCGACGAGGTCCTCGTCCTCATCGCTGCCGTCGCCGGCGTGGATGTTCCATCCGGCTGCGGGCCGCCGTGGATCAGCCGGGTGTTCGGTATCGACTGTGGGCTTACCGTTTACTCACTGTAAGCCGACGCCATGTCTCCCTTCTCGCTTGCTGGCGTGCAGGAACAGAGACTTGAGAGAATGTGAGATGTCAAAACAACGACGAGCTGCCCCCGTTCAGCGCGACTTGGACTCTATGCACAAAGATACATCGGAACAAGCGTGAGTTTGACTTGGTAGTATTTCTACATGCCAATTTCGCAAGGGCACGCTCAATCGCTGTCGCCCGGATCGCTGCCCGCATTCGAAGCGACCGCCTCTTCCTCCTCCTCTTCGTCATTCACTCCTGCTGCCCCTCCCCCTTGTCCCTCCGCCTCCTCCTCTTCCTCATCATCGTCGACCGCCGTCCTTGGCTTCTTGTTCTGTTTCTGTTTCGAAGTCCGCAAATCCTCCAACTCGGACCCGCTGTCGTCGCCGTCTCGACCAGCGGCGGCGGCGGGGCGATCAGGATCAAAGTCGGCTTCATCGTCCTCATCCTCCTCCTCATCTTCTTCTTCATCGGCGTCGGCAACTCTCCGCTTTTTGGGTTTCGGAGCGGCGTTGCGACCTCCTTCGCCACCATTGCCGCCGTGTTGCCGCTTGCCGGACGACGACGACGAACCTCCCGCCGCTGGTGCCGCGACCGGGTTCGCCTCCTCGCCTGTGCGCCCCATACCACAAATTCAGTCCAGTCAGCGAGGGCCGTCAGTGGAAGTTGGTAGCTGCCGACAACTCACAAGCATCGATCCAAGCCGAGTAGACGTCGACCGGTTCAGACAGATCTGCAGACATGGAGAGGACGGTGTGAGCGATTTCTCCTCTCGGATGGGAAGAATCGCTAGAAGCAAAGATTTACTCACGGTTGATGTCCGTCTGCGGGACGGGGAAAGGAACACAATCAGGTCAACAGGCATGAGAGGACCCAGAGTGCGAATAAGGCCCGGAGACGCACCTGGAACGACTGATTGCAATCTTTGCACTGCAGCCGACCGACCCGGTTCTTTGTGTCCCTGTGTGCGCACCATGAAAACGATCAGAGGTTGTGTCGGACCCGACTTGTGGAGCAGGGAAGGGGGCTGCACATCTTGCAGGTGACGGAGCCTGTCCTGGCGCAGAACATGCATCGGAAAGACTTGTCTGCGGGGGCCAGTATTGGGATTGTCAGTCCAGATATGTCCTACCTAGCCCTGAGCGAAAAGTCGAGAGGGAGAGGAGCTGGCTGGCTGGCGAGCGTGAGGAGGAGAGACTGACCGAGGACCTGCTTGACCCTGGTCTGAGGCTTCTTGCTCGACTTTCGCTTGCCCATCTCGTTCTTGTGCTCGTCCCCTAGGAGTTGTGATCGAGGATGAGCGAGACCGGCAGCGAGAGCGCTCGCGGTGGCGGCAAGCACCTCCGCACCACCCACCTTTCAAAGTGAGAGTCTGACTGGCTCACATATATTGTTAGTACATAGTATGAGTTATCCGATACTCTCTCCACGAGTCCAGGGGCTGTAGAGAGAGGAGGTTCGGGGATGAGGCCGGCCGTCGTGGCAGCCGCGCCTTTCGCTGCCGCCAACCTCGCAACTCGCCAGCTCCACCGAGCACGCGCCGAGACTGTTAGGAGAGTCCAGAGGGATGAGGTCTGCCGCGTACGGATCGAGTAGTACGAGACCTGGCTTGGGCGTCCACCACTCTGCCGCCGCCAACCACTCGTCGTCGTCGTCGCACAATCACTCGCCGTGGGCTGCCACTCCCGTCGTCGCCGCTCACACCGCACCCGGAGTCGCCAGCCACGCAGCGGCATCGGCGTACCCGCCCCTCGGTGCGACCCCTCCCCCCGCTGCGGCTGCGAGTGCCGGTGCTCGTGGCGGCGGTGGCAGCAGCGGAGGCGTCGGCGGCGATTCCAGCGCAGGAGGTCATCACTCGCACTCGCATCACAACTCGCACCAGCAGCATTCGCACCACGCACACCAGCAGCACAACAGTCACCCTGGCAGCCATTCGCTCTCCAACAGCGCAGGTCAGAACAGCTTGCAGAATGCCAGCACCGCCCTCGACCGCGTCCTCGCCATGCTCGACGGGTTCGAGGTCAGTTACACCCCAACCCCGCGCGCATGCTTCGCTCGTGCTGACTCGGCGGTCTCCTCCAGGACGACATGGACTGCCCTCTCTGCCTCGAAGAGATGGACATCTCGGACCTCAACTTCAAGCCGTGTCCGTGTGGCTATCAGGTTCGCCCCCACCCGCCCCCTCTCACCCTGGCCGTCCGCGCTAAAGAGCCTTCTACTACAGATCTGCCGCTTCTGCTATCACCACATCAAAGAAAACTTGAACAACCGCTGTCCGGCGTGCCGAACCCCGTACGACGACGCGACCGTCGAGTTCAAGGCGATCAAGCCGGACGAGTATGTTCCCGTCCACCCCTCCTCGCTCAGATGCTTCTCGGCTAACGAAACCGTCCCACAGAATGAAGCGATTGCAGGCGGCCAAGAAGCTGAGGGACAAGCGGCGCAAGGAGACGGAAGCCGTCATGCAGAACAAGGCCAACGTTCGCGTGCGGCAGCGGACCCTCGTCCACATCACGGGCATGACGACCAAACAGGCCAACGAAGATGTATGTTGCACGCGGTTTGCGTTCTGTTCAGCGAATCAAGGGGGAGCAGACTGACCCGTGAGAGTATCCCCCCGCAGACACTCGCGCAACTCAAGGGTCCCGAACACTTTGGTCGGTTCGGCAAGGTCGTCCGCCTCTTCATGTCGAAGCGTTCGCCGACCGCACCGGGCAGCGGTCCCCTGCACCCCGTCTTCCAGCCCGTCAACGTCTACGTCTGCTACCGCACCGCGTCCGAAGCGTCGCACTGCATCGCCGCCACGGACGGGACCTACTCGATCGAGGGCAACAAGCTGCGCGCCATGTGGGGCACGACGCGCTACTGCCCCAACTACCTCAAGGGGATCCGCTGCTCCGACGTCACGTGCACGTTCGCGCACGAAGCCGGAGAAGAGATTGACGGCCTCGCGGCGCCCAACGCGCGAGACGAGATCTTTACGTACGATTCGGAAACGTCGGTCAAGCCGCGCGCGGCGACGCCCACGATCGCGGCGAAAAAACAGCCCGAAGTGACCTTGCCGGCGACGGCGTCGTGGGCTTCCAAGAACGCCCCGCCTTTGCCGACGACGCCGATCGTCCTGAACCCGCACTTGCCCCCCTTGTCTGCGACTTTGCCGAAACCCGCGCCGCCACGCACCATTTCGGTCGCCAAGCCGCAGACTCACCCTCTCCCGGCGAGGCCGTCGTCGCGGTCCAAGGCAAATGCGGCTGGTTCAAAGGGCCAGTCTGCAGCGAACGACGCCGCCGCCGCCGCCACGGCCTCGTCTGCTGCTGCTATCGTCAACGGCCACTCGACCTCGTCCGGCAGTTCTCCCGCGCCGTCGACGCCGTCGTCTCCGAGCTTATCCTCCGCGCCGACCACCGCCCCGGACGGCAACTCGTCGAAAGAGTCGTCGACGTCCGACGGGAACGGTTCTGCTGCTGCTGCTGCACCCCCCGTCGCGTCGACTTCGCGCTCGCCTTCCCCGCGGATCGCGTCTCCTCCTTCCCCTCCCGCCGACCCCTTTGCCGCCTTCACCGCGTCGTGCTCGAACGCGTACACCTCGCCCCTGTTCGAGGTGCCTTCGGTGCCTTCGTTCCCCGATTTCGAGTTTGGCGACAGTCCGTTCAGCTTCAGTCTCAACCTCGACGTCAAGGGCAAAGGGCGCGCCGTCAACGCAGCCGCCGCCGCCGCCACCACCGCGTCGAATGCTGCTCCGGCTTCCGGAGAGGAGGTCATGCCGTTCCGCGACTTTGCCAACCTGGAAGGATTCGGTCGTCCGACCCCCGAACCGGTCTCTTCCTCCACCACGAGCGAGTCGCATCCGGCGAGTAGCGCCTTTATGGTGGCGTCCGGATTGTCCACCGCGACCACTTCGGCGTCCTACATGGGTTCGTTCGATCCGTTCTCGGAGAATGCCTTGTCCGGATTTGGCAGCAGCGACTTGCTGCATTCCCGTTCGCCGACCCCGCCGTCGACGACCGACGCCGAAGACCTCGACGCAGCCCGCCGCGGGTCCCGATTCGGCTTCGCCCGCCGCGGCTCGTCCGACGTCCCGCAGACCGTGCAGGGCATGCTGTCTGCCGCAGCAGCTCGTTCGGCGTTCGGTGGCGCCCTGGCGGGCATCAACAACGGCGCGCGAGACGCCTCGCCCGGGGCGCAGACCCCGTTCGCGCCGCCTGGAATCGGCTTGCCACTCCGTTCGGCTTCGTCCGGCTTTGCTCCGTTGCCGCCACTCGGCGGAGGTGATCAGCAGCAACAGCAGCAGCAGCACCACCTTCACCACCATCAACAGCAGCAGCAGCAGCAGCAGCAGCCGCAGCAACAGCGCGAATGGAACGGCAACGCGATGAATGGCGGTGGTCCAGCGTTCCCGCCCGGTGTCTTGCGGTCGATCGCCACCCCCACCGGTTCGACCTCGTCGTCGCCGCAGATGTCGCCGCGCGCGAGGGCAACGCACTCGCATCCGCAAACGCACGCGTACGGTCACGGTCCGCCTCTGCCGCCCGGTCTCGGTACCCCCGGCGGTGCGGCCAACTCGGCCCTGCCGCCGCCGCCGGGACTCATGCCGTCGCAGCACGCTCGTCCGGCCATCCCGGCCGCTTCGTTCCCGTTGCCGCCGCCGGCGCCGCGACCGAACGGCACGACTGTCAATTCGGGTTCGACCAACGTCGCCAAGGAGGACCTGCTCGCCCTGATCGCTGCCGCTCAAGCTTCTGCTCCCAAGCAGCAGCAGCATCAACAGCAGCAGCAACAGTATGGCGGTCAGCAACCCTCGCAGCATCCATTCTTCTCGGATCCGGCGATCTTGAACGCTCGACTCGCTTCGACCGGCGGCGCCGCCGACGCGAGCTTGCCGCCTCCCGGTCCGGGTGGTCCGGCGTTGCCGCCTTTGCAGCAGCACCAGCACCAACAGCAGCAACATCCGTTCGGACTCGGTCAGGCCGGCTCGCCGTTCCCGCCGGGTATGCGCTTGCCGCCGTTCCACCAACCGGGTCAGCAGCAGCGAGCCCTCTAGGTCCTTTCCCCTTTGTCCCGCTCTCGCATTTCGTTCTCACTTTCTGCCATTGTGTTCCTTTCTTCCTTTTCAGCTCTCCTTGCCTCCTTCCCCCTTCCCCTTTCATACGCTTCTGCATCCGGCTTGTATCGCGTTTCGCATGGTTTCGTAGGTCTTGCTGTGGCGGCAGTTTAGCCTGTGATTCCTGTAGCTCGTGCAACAGCCTTCTCTCTCCTCCCCTCCCCTCTCTTGCGCAAACAGAGGTCGACAAACGTGAGATGATGCGATACAGAAACCCCGAAAACAGAGAGACAAACATTCTACATGTGTATACTGCGAACCTAGGCGTCCATAGTCTGCAGAAGAGGGCGGTGGTCAGTGATCGAAGGAGAACTCCCGTTGACGGGGAGAGCGGGCGGATACGCACGACGAGATCCGGCGAAACCTCAAACTTGGCGGCCGTGTTCTTGCGGACTTCCTCCTCGGTGACGCCGGCGGCGAGCTCGGTCAGGATGAGCTTCTTGTTCTTGCGGTCGACTTGGAACACGCAGAGGTCGGTGATGATGGTCGAGACGCAGTTGACACCCGTGAGCGGGAGCGAGCACTCGTCAAAGATTTTCGGTTTGCCGCCCTTGGCGACGTGGTCCATCACGACGACGACCTTGGTCGCGTCCGGGTTCGAGACGAGGTCCATCGCGCCGCCCATACCCTTGACCATCTTGCCCGGGATCATGTAGTTGGCGAGATCGCCCGAAGCCGAGACCTGCATGGCGCCGAGCATGGAGACGTCGACGTGGCCGCCGCGGATCATGGCGAACGACTCGGTCGAGTCGAACGTAGCGGCACCGGGCAGGAGCGTGACCGTCTCCTTGCCGGCGTTGATGATGTCGGGGTCGACCTCGTCCTTGGTTGGGTACGGGCCCATGCCGAGGATTCCGTTCTCCGACTGCATGTGGATGACCGTGCCCGGCTCGAGGAACGAAGGCGCCAGCATGGGCATGCCGACGCCAAGGTTGACGTACATGCCTTCCTTGAGCTCCTTGGCCGCACGCTTGACGATCCGCTCTCGTCGGAGACGAGCCTCGGATTTGGTCGAGGCGGTCGAAGAGGCCGACGAGTCCGAGTCGCTCGAGGTCTCCTCGCGGAGGACTTCGACCTCGACCTGCTTCGGAGCAGTCGACTGAACGACACGGTCGACGCTGGCAGGAGAGAGAACAGAACGGTATCAGTCCACTGCCGTGGCAGGTGCTCGAATGCGGATGTGGCGCTCACAAGATTCCGGGAAGGTGAACGTGGTTCGGGTCCAGCGAACCGATCGGGACGATCTCCTCAGCCTCGACGATGGTCATGCGGGCCGAGCGGGCCATGGCACCCGAAAAGTTCTGAGCGGCGTAGCTGCAAGCGCCGGAAAATCGGGGTTCGCGTGAGTAAAGCCACTCTCAGACTAGGACTTTTCTTCGGTAGACCGCCAGAAGAAAGACGCACCGGAAGACACAGTTGCCGTACTCGTCGGCCTTCCAGACCTTGACGAGCGCATAGTCGCCAATAATGGCCTCCTCCATCAAGTATCCGCGTCCGTTGAACTCGCGAACCTCGCGCGGCTTGCCCGGGACTTCGATCTCCTGCTGCGTGCCCTCCTTGTACTTGATCGGGATCTCGCCAGTCTGGACGGCCGTGCCGTACCCGGACGGGGTGAAGAAGGCGGGGATACCGGCACCGCCGGCGCGGCAGCGCTCGGCGAGGGTACCCTGCGGAGTCAACTCGAGCGAGACCTTTCCGTCGAGGTAGAGCTTCTCAAAGTGCTGTAAGGGGGGGGCGAATCATTCCCTCGTAACGTCAGCGAGGGTCCAGCCTGCTCGCGTGCAAAAGGATCGGGTCGTACCTTGTTGGCGCCGAGGTAGGACGCAATCATCTTTGCGATCTGGCCAGAATGCAGGAGAGCGCCTGTTGCACGGACATCGGCCTTCAGTACGCACACCTGACGAGTAAAAGACGGAACGACTGCCGACTCACCGAGACCGAACTTGCCGACGCCGGCATTGTTCGAGACGCAGGTGAGGTTCTTGACTTCGGGGCGCTTGGCAAGAGCGCCGATGAGCGTGTCTGCGTGAGAGCTTCGTCAGTCCGACATACCTCTCTCTAATACTACTGGGTTGCAACTTACCGGCGGTTCCGCAGAGTCCGAATCCTGCAAGAATGGGGTACAAGGGTCAACACTCGACTCCAAGTCCTCAAGTCCGAAAACAGATCTCTCGCTGGTGGCGGGCTCCAGGTGTCGCGACTCTGTAGCTTTGATCGGATGGGCGAAACTGACCTCCGGAGAGAACGATCGAGTCGCCCTTGACGTCCTTGACTGCCTCTTCCGCCGACGGCCAGATCTTGGAGACGGAGCTCTTGACGTCGAAGCGCGCCGCAGTACGACTGAAAGCACGAGCAGACGCAGGCGGGAATGCGAGCTGTGTCGTTTCCCGAGCGAGTCAGTGAGCGTCGTGTTCGGGTGCCGCGGTGGGGACCGCGGGCGGGGCAAGGCAAGGTGCAAGGAGAGACGTACGCGGGTGACGAGGCGCCGAGAAGAGGACAGCATGACTGCAAGAGGGAATATATATGCACACGCGTCTAACCGAGGAAACACGCCAAAGCAAGAGCGCGAGAGCGACGAGAAGTCGCGGCAGGGAAAAAGTTGAGAGCGTTGACGCCTTGCCGAGGGCCGCGGCACGCAGCACCCGACCGCCTCTGCCTCCGGCCTCGCTGCAATTGGAATGTACACAGCTTTGTAACCATCTTTGGACACAGATTCGGGGTCTATCTACAAGCACCCTCCGCGTGGCGCGATTTCCTCGGTATTGTACTTTGCCTGGACTGTCTTTCTTTCCGTGTTCGAAGACCGTGACTTCGCTCATGCGCGCCTTCCAAGGGCGGAACGGTATCGATCACCAGAGCTGTACAACTCGGAAATAGTCAGTCGAAACGACGCCAGACGAGAAGAGATCAGCGTCCTCTGAGGAGAACCCACCTCGCAGCGGTCCTCGCCACGGTTCATCGGCGAACCGGCAGGGCAGTTGAACGCCTTGGCGAACGCTTCGTCGTTCGAAAGAGGACCGATGACTGCGCATAGAACAGGGATTGAAAGTGCGCGAGTCGTGGCGTGAATCAGCGTCTCTCAGAGAAAACCGGCACCAAGCCGACGGGTGTGCAAAGGCGGTTCCTGCCGGGGGGCACATCGCGCCCCCTGGGTCCTCCAAACCTGGCAAAAGAGTGTGTGCGAGAGAGAGGAAACATGCACGCACCTCGGAAACGAGTCGGCGAATGCGGGTCGACCCGAATCCGCCTCACGTCCTCGGCGCGAGTCGTCGCGCGCGCCCACCCCTGCGCATACGCGATAAAGAACATTTGCTCGCGCGTGTACTCGTCCAACCCAGGCAGCAACCAGTTCTTGCGGTCCACCGCCGCGCCCGTGTCGTTTCCGTGACCGGTGGTGGTGGTGACGTTGCGGCGAGCTTGCCAGGCGTCGTACGCCTGCGCGATCCCACCCGAGTCGGCACCATCTTCTCCACCCGTGTAGCGCGAATTGATCGGATACGAGCGACCGTCCGGACCGGTGATGTTGTACCCGGCGTACTGGCGACGGAAGCACTTCTGGCGTTCGAGGAAGCGCTTGTTGGTCTCCTCGGACCACCAGTCGACGAGGCGGCCGTCCTTGTCGTACTGACGACCGGATTGGTCCAAGCTGTGGGTCAACTCGTGGCCGGCGACGCTGCCAAAGGCGCCCCTGTGGCGAAGCGAAAAATGGGCCGTCAGCGTTGTCGCTTTGGGCTGCATGTCGAGTCGAGCTGGAGGCTGCAGAGCTCACCATACGAGGTACTCTGGCCAGTCAACGTTGAAGAAAGGCTGCACGGGGGCGTAGCGAAAGGTCAGCCTGGGGGAAGTCGGAGAGGCCGACGGGAGCAGAAGACCGCCTTGCGCCTACCGTTTGCAGGATCCCGGCAGGGAACACGATCTGGTTATCCTCTGGGCTGAAATATGCATTCACTTCCTGCGGATTCATCTCCCAGACATCGCGGTTCTTGGGCCGGCCAATCGAAGCCCACTTGCGCTTCTCGTCGGCGATTTGGGCCCGTACGACGTTGCCGAAAAAGTCGTCGGCGCGGACCGGCATCTGGATCTGGTAGTACGAGCGGATCGATTCGGCTTTGGTCGTGTCGGGCGAGAGCGGGTAGCCGATCTGTTTCGGTAGAAGGAAAGCGATGTCAGGACCAAAGTCGGTCGTGTGAACGAGGCACGAGCTTCGCGACACACGTACCTTGTACTCGATCGCCTGGACCTTCTCCTTCGCCTTGTCGCGCGTCTCTTGGTCGAGCCACGACCGACCGGGCAAGCGATCCTGGAACGCCTGAATGATACTGCGGATCACCTCCTCTCCATACTTTTTCGACTCGCCCGGGAACGCCTCCTCGACAAAGTACCGACCGACCGAGAACCCGAGCGAGTTGTCGAGCAAGTCGAGGCAGACTTCGGTACGCGGCGGGAGGGTGTCGACTCCCGTGAGCGAGTTGCCGAATTTCTGCTCCGCGCGGCGGATCGACTGCTTTGCTCCGAGCAGCGAGGCAAAGTTGAACCCGACTTGGGAGACAAAGTACGCTTCGAGGACGTCGGGAGCAACGGCGTCGAGGATGCGGGTCAGGTTGCCAAAGTACTCGGGCGAGGTGACGATGACCGGTTCGGGGAAGCGAGGTCGCGGACCGAGCGAGGCAAAGTAGTCGCCGAACGAGACGGACGGGAACAGGTCCTGCAACGCCGTCGCGTTGTAAGGGTTGTACGTTGGGCCCGGTTCACTGAGCTTGTCGAGGTCGAGCGAGATCTGTGCGAGCTCCTTCTCGAGTCGGACAACATCCGCCGCGAGTCCCGTCATGGCCTGTTCGTCGCGCGACGAGTAGACCTCGTCAAGGACAACCGCGAGGGCCTTCTGGTACTTCTTGACGACGGCCTTGTCGCCGTAGTAATCCTTGGACGGGAGACCGAGACCGGATTGACTGAGCCAGAGCACGACGTCTTTCGGATCGGCACCGACGTCGCCCTCTCCCGCCGTGTCAAACAGAGCTCCGACGCCGCGCGAGTGCAGGTACGCCAACGCGTTGGTCAACCGGGTTCGCTTCGTCTTGGGATCCCAGCGACCGTGGGGGTGGTGGTTCTTGTCCTTCTTGTGCTTCTTGTGATGATGGTTTTCGGCTTCGTAAGGAGTCCCGTCCGCCTGCATGAGCCACTCGGCCTCGTCGTCGTCGTCGTCGTCGTCGTCGGCGCTGCCGCTTGCAGCGTCGCCCCCGCGCCAGAGCTTGATCGCCTCGTCCGCGATCGCATACAGCGGTTCGCTCCCAACCTTGTCCAGCGCCGCCTCGTCATTGCACGAAGTCCAGAACGCCCTCAAGTGGGCGAGGTTGTCCCGATCGGCTTCGCTCCGGTCCTTTTCCGATTCCGGGTCCCGCTCGAGCACGCGTTGGATGACTCGACGGTTCCGGTCCGCAATGTCGGCCATGACGGAGAAGCTCGCCTTGCCGGGCGGGATCGGGTGCGAGTCCAACCACCCTCCGTTGGCATACTCGTAGAAATCGGTGCACGGGTCGATCGACGTGTCGAGGCCGGACAGGATCGTCGCCGCCGAGCGGACGCAGTCGCTCGTCAAGCAGAGCGAGTTGGGGTCCTTGGGGTGCTTGCGGGGCGGGGCGGGCGCAGGGGGAGGGATCGGTTTGCCCGTCGGTCCCGGTGGATACAAGGTCGAAGCGGTAACGGTCGCCGTCGGACGGCCCGGAGGAGGAGGTGGGTGATACTCGTGCTGATGTTTGTGCTTGTAGTGCTTGTATTTGACGACTTCGCCGCCAAACAAGCCGGCAAAGAGCCCGACGAGCAAGAGCGCGATGAGGAACGCAGCCGCGAGCGCCTTTTCGAGTCCGTTCAACCGACCTGCGGGGGTCGGTCCAAGGGTCGTCAGCGTCCCACTCAAAGAATGCTGCTCATGCGGCCGAACTCACCTGGTGAGCGGAGTGCGGTGCGGATGCGCGAACCGAGCGACTCTGGCTGCCATTCGGCGGGCAAGTCTTCGTCTCCTGCTGCGGGTGGTCGCGCCTGCTCTCCAGCGAGGAGCGGTTCCTGTTCTTCTTCATCGCGAGTGCGTGGTGCACTCATCGCGTACTACTGGACTCGTCGTGAGAAGAGAGTGGATGATGACCGCATGCTCTCAGAATCTCCGCAGCCTGCTCGGCGAGGTGGGGCGACTCGACGAGGGGGAATGTACCCGTTTTCTCTCCTTCTCTCGCGTCTACACTTGGAGGGTCTGTAGATAAATTTGAGAAGACAGAATCGTGTACAAGGAAGTCCTAAGTCAAGACGGTCAAGGATAGAAAAGGGTCGGTCACGACGGAGTGATCTTGAGCCGGCCGTCTAGCCTCTAGGCGTCTAGTCGCGCGGCCTGGCAAGTCAAGGTATCACTGCCTCGCCTGAACCTGGAAGCTATCGCTGCTCTGCTTCTTCGAATCCGCCGCCGCCGCCGCCGCCACCGCATACGGTCCCGCCGCTCCTCCTCCTCGTCCCCACCCGGACGATTCGAGCGGCACGTTATGACGGGCCCCTTCATCATGCGATTCCCTCCCCGCTTGTCCAAACTCGCGCGAGTACCCCTGCCCGCCCCCATGCAGCGGAAGCACGTGCCCGTTCCCGTTCCCGTTGCGAGGGGCCGTCTCGTCGTCGTCGAGGTTCCCGTCCGAAGCACCGGACGTCGAAGACTCGAGCGCCATCCGGTCTTGGACCGCCGTTGGGGGGATGCGGGGCGAGAAGGGGAGGTGACATTTCGGCGAGAAGAGGGACGGGTAGTCTGCTCTCTCGGGTCGCGGGAGCGGGCGGGCGAGCGAGCGGGCGTGCGAGTGAGTGAATGAGTGAAACCGAGATCGAGAGGGTTGTTGGCGCGAGCAAGCGAGGCGAGGCGGTCCCGTCAGCGAGAGAGTGCTTTGTGGCAGCAGAGGGAGGGGGGGGGGAAGATTCGAGTGAATGAGAGAGACGACGCACAGAGATGGTAGGTCACGAGCGCGATCAAGGCGCCGAGGATACTCCCAGCAATGACGTCCGTCGCATGGTGTCGATAATCTTCGAGACCCTCCCCTCCTTTGTCAGCTGTGCCGATTGCCTCTTCAGAGTCGCGAGAGAGAAAAAAAATAAGAGACTCACCCATCGTCCGACTGACGGCGATCAACGTCGCCCCGATCAGAGGCGCGATCGCCACCCAAGCTTTGACCGTGTAACCGCGGTGATCAAAGAGGTGCATCTTGCCCGAGAGGTACAGCGCAAAGTAGCCCAACCCGGCCCAGGCGACTGCCAGCGTCTCTCCGTCAGTGAACTCTGCACACGCCCGCCCGAGAGAGGGAGATACCGAGTCCAAGTGGAGACATACAAGAAGAGTGACCGGAGGGGAACGACTTGAACCCGTCGTCGCTGTGCGTGCGCAACGAGCAAGCAGAAGCATCGTCGCAGGTCAGAATGAATGATAGCCTTCTCTGTTTCTCGCCGATTTTTGGCTGCCCGCGCGGGCGCGCGCGCCCGGCACTCACATGATGTGACCGCTCTGGACTGTACAAATAGCAACCGTCGCGAGACCGTATACTGCCGCGTTGGTCGCTCCTTCGACGGGCTGGCACCGATCAATCAAGTCCGGGCGCGGTCGTCCGACGCAGACCTGGTGGCGGTGGCGGGGGAAGGGGAAACTCGCCGAGTTTGAGTTTCGGTTTATTCTCTATCTCGGAGCGTGATTGGAAGCGTACCTTTACGACTTGGGTAAAGACGGTGGTGAGGGATACGGAGAGGAGGAGTCCGAGCACGCTGGCGTGCAAGTCCCAGAAGGAGCGGCGCCAGACGAGGGCGATCAGGGCCATCAAGACCAAGGGGATGATGCCCGCGTAGACGATGCATTCGCCTATTTTCGGGGTGGAGCGGGGTTCAGTGTGGGCAGTCCGTTGACCCACCGAGAGAGAGAAGAGGGGGGACGAACCGAAGGTGATTCGTTCGTGGACGGCATAGGTGTGTTGGATCGAGGTGTCGGTCAAGGAGAACTGACGTTTGTAGCCTGCCTTGTCTGTCAATACGCCGATGAGGACGAGCAAGACGATTGTGAGGCTGCGACGATGTGCTGCGACGAGGTTAGTGGGCAAGACGAGACGAGAAGACGGTCTGCAGCGCCGGGGTGTACAGTCGTAGCGGGCAAGGGCGAGGGGCAGCCTGCATAGAGTGAGGGCCTCACATCCAATCTGCGGGCATGTAGTTGCGAAGAGTCAGCACCACGCTCCAGCAGTGAACGTCCGTCTGTCCGCGAGGCGGTGCAGAAGAGACAGGCGTCACGGCAGAGTGCGGCGGAGAGTACTCGCCTGGGAGGTAGCTGTAGACGAGTAGCTTGAGCCTGTTCTTGTCCAGGGGTCGGCGAGGTCGATCCGGACCGTGCACGAGTCGGTGCAGAAAGGCGCTCATCGCGGTCCGAGGCGGCGGCAGAGAGGGGAGACGGGAGAAGGGGTGTGAACCTGAAGCCTGCGGCGGAGCAGGCGGGTGTAAGTCAAGGCCAAGCTGTCTCTCTCAGTGAACACGCTTCGAGTGAGGGCGAGTCTGGTGAGAACGGCGAGAGCGGCCATCGACTCGGCGGCTCCACAAGTTGTCGAGGTTCTTGAGCCGCAACCAACCACTCGCCGCATCTCGGACACGCACAGTCTATACCCTCGGAATGAGTATGCTCAAATCAGACCCACCGAATCTGCCAACCCACCGCTGACCCCACTCCGCGCCCCAACTAAGGTGCTCCTCCGCCTCGCAAAAAATCCAAATGGGACCAGGAAGACGACCACGACCGCCGAGAGGAACGCAAACGCCAACAAGTCATCAAAGCCAGGCTCGCGCACGAGAAGAACCAACTCGCCTCTCGCACGAGCGGCGCCGCAACTTCTTCTTCTGCCTCTGCTTCCCCGACCGCGACGAGGGGGACCGATGACCGTCAATTGAGCCAAGGACTGCGCGGAGCGGGTGCACTCCCACCACCGAGGCGGAGAATACCCAAGAGAGGCAGGGCCGCCCATCCCCTCCTCGAATCCTGCAGATCCGTCTACTCGTACGAGGTCAGTCCCCCCCATCGCACTCTTTTACCGAGGATCACACGGCAACTGATCCAACACCACCCCCCTCAGCGCCTGAACGAGATCGAGGAAGGGAGCTACGGCATCGTGTTCCGCGCGCGGTGCAAATCGACGGGCGACATTGTCGCGCTGAAAAAACTCAAAATGGACAAGGAGAAGAACGGGTTCCCGATCACCAGCCTGCGCGAGATCCAAACCCTCATGACGGTCCCGCACGAAAACATTGTCCGCGTCCGCGAGGTCGTCGTCGGCGACACCCTGACTCAAGTCTTTATCGTCATGGACTTTGTCGAACACGACCTGAAGACCCTCCTCGCCAACATGCCGACCCCGTTCCTCGCGAGCGAGATCAAGACCCTCATGCTCCAACTCTTGTCGGCCATGGCCGCGTGCCACGACAACTGGATCATCCACCGCGACTTGAAGACGAGCAACCTGCTCATGAACAACCGGGGCCAGATCAAGGTCGCCGACTTTGGCCTCGCTCGCACGTACGGAGAACCCCTCGGCGACATGACCCAACTCGTCGTCACCCTCTGGTACCGGTCAGTCCCCACCCTCTTTCTTTTGGTCCTTGTACCCCCTCCCTTTCGAAGAAACTCACCCTGAAAACTCACCCTGAAAACCCCGGAAACACAGCGCCCCGGAACTCTTGTTCGGCGCGACCGAGTACTCGACCGCCGTCGACATCTGGTCCATCGGTTGCATCTTTGGCGAACTCATCCTCCGCGAACCCCTCCTCCCCGGCCGCGGCGAAATCGACCAAGTCAACAAGGTCTGTCTGTTTTTTTTTTTTCTTTTTGCCTTTCTTCTCGCGTCAATCGGTCGGAAGGAAGGAAGGAGGAGGGGATTAGCTGACTCCCGAAAGGAGGGCCCCGAAAATCGCTTCAATTCACAGATCTTCAAGTTGTTGGGACGACCGACCGAAGAGATGTGGCCCGGGTTCCGAAAGTTGCCCAACGCCAAATCTTTCAACGTCGAAGCCGCCCAACCGTGAGTTCCAGAGAGAAAGCGTTCAGCTTTACCGGCCTACGGCAACTCCCTGCTCTTACTCGGGTTTGCCTCCGCGCGTGCGGGTCCCCATGCGCGCTCTCCTGGCTCACGCCATCCATCCCTTTCTGACTCGCCTCCCTTGTTCCCTCGTCCACACACAAACGCAGGTATTCAGCCCTCTCGCGCACCTTCCGCTACCTAACCCAATCCGGCCTCGACCTGATCCAGAAACTCTTGACCTACGACCCCGACAAGCGCATCACGGCCGAAGAGGCCCTCCGACACCCCTACTTTAGCGAGAGTCCGCTCCCCAAGGACGCGAGCTTGTTCAATAGCTTCCCGAGCATCGCTAATGGGGAAAAGTGCGTTTTTGTTTCCCTCTCTCTCTCTCTCTCTCTCTCTCTCTCTCTCTCTCTCCCTGTATTGGTTGGGGCGGCGGGAAAAGCTCCGAAGAAGGGGAAGAATTCGCGGGCTGAGCCGGCTTCGTCTACTTGCTCCTCGCAGGAAAACAACGCTTGCCTCACCCTCTGCGCCAGAGCGCGCTGCCGGGTAAGTTGGGCTTCTTTTTCTTACCTCGGGGGCAGTTTGCGCGCGCCCCGTCTCCCGTTCACGGCTGTTGACCTCCCGCCTCTTCGCGACCGCCGCAGTGGTTACGACTTTGTCTAGTTCTCGCAGCACGCATTTGCTTTTATCCGCTTCCTCGAACCCGGTCGGGCTCGGACGCTGTAACGAGACGCCCGAGTCTTTATCGCGCAACAGTCGATGTCCTCCATCATCAGCAGTCCGTCCAAGGAAGCCTTTCGCATCCATGGCCAGATGTGTCGGATCCTCGTTCGGAGCGAGGTTTTTTATTTGCAACATGAGAAAAGACGGGGGGTATCATCAAAAAGGTCGAAATGGATCTGCAATGTATGCGGAACGCAAGGAAGTCGGCGGGGGGGGGGGGGGGAACAGGAGAGTCGATCGCCGAGGGTATAAAGAGCGGGGGAACCATATGCAAAATGGGCGGGTCTAGCATGCGGCGGGCGGAGGAAAGAGAAAGAGGGAGGGAAGCGACGGTGACAGGGGTGGATTCGGTTCGCTTCCTCTCAGAGGAAGTACTCGATCTGCAAAAGAGTTGTCAAAAGGTTAGCGCAAACGAGTTGTGAGCCTTTCAGAGAAAGGGAAAAGAGGGACTCGCATTGGACGGTCCCGTCCCGGCTTGCTGTTGCTGCGGCCCATCTCTCTCATTCTCGGGCGCCGCATCAAACACATTAAAGTGCTTCTCGCCGTTCGGCCCGACCTCGAGAATACTCGCCATGTTGCCACAGCGGTAGCAATAGTTGGGCGCGGACCAGACGGTCGAGAGTTTGTCGTTGTAGAGGACCGAGAAGCCTTCCATGCAGAGTTGGTGCGCGCGGAGGATGTGGACCATGTTGTTCGAGTCGAGGAACTTGTTGACGACTTGGGCGCCAAAAGTGTAGCCCGCGCCTCTGCACACAAAGAGGATGCCGCGTCGTCAGTAAGGGAGGGACGGAAGGGGGCCGGATCCGGAAACGGATCGTTCCTTCCTCTTCCCCTGACTCACCGAGGCGATATCGAGAACTCTTCCTTGTCCGGATCTGGATCTGACCAGACGAGATCTGCCATCGGACCCTCGTGCGGGATTTCTGGACCGAGGCACAAACGAGACGGAGTAAGCCAAAAAAAAAAAAAAAGGCGTAATTCCGTCGACGAGGAAAAAGGGCTCACCTCGGAAGCGGTCAATGATCTTGATCTGATCGAGTGTATGCACCGAAGGAGACAGGCCTGGAAGAACATGTCAAAAGGTCAGCAAAAAGAGGAAAGAGAAGGGGACGCTTGATGAAAATCCCCACACTCACCTCCGTGGACGCAGAATATCCGGTCGTCGATGACGACCGAGAGGGTGAGGAAGTCGAACATGTCGGTGAAGTACTGCCACACGGACGGGCTGCCGTATTTCCGCACGCATTCCGAGTAGAATCCGTACGTCTGAGAAAGGGGTTTTGGTGATCAGTCGTCGTCAAGATCACGCGAGCCCCATGCACGCAATGACGCACCTGTGTCACTGCGCGACTCTCGTGGTTCCCTCGGATGAGCTGGACGCGGTCCGGATACCGCAATTTGAGACAGGTCAGGAGCGAGATGGTCTCGACGCTGAACAAGCCTCGGTCGACGTAGTCGCCGAGGAAGAGGTAGTTGGTATGGGGCGAATAGCCTCCTATCCGGAAGATCTCGATCAGGTCATAGAATTGGCTGCCAGGCCGGAGGGACGAGTGCAGGTGGCGAGGGTGGCGAAGGATGTGGGTCGCGCGAGGGGCGAAGAAGAATCCGGAGGTTTCTTCCGTCAGTGCAACACGCGCAGGCGGACAGGTCAGAAGAGAGAGAGAGAGTCACCCACCCATGGATGTCTCCGACGACGGTGACGGGTGCTTGGATGTGGACGACGTTGCTCTCGCGCATCAAGAGCTCCTTTGTCTTTTCGCAAATCTCTTTGAGGAGCGCCTCCCCGAGTAGCTTTTTCCGCAACAGGATCGAGATGGCGCCATCGAGGTCGAGCATGTCTGGCTGTTGGTGAGTGGTTCGGTAGAGACGGAGGATGCGAACGTCAGCTTGTGCTCGTGAGCGAGCTGCCGGTTGCGCGTTGGGCTCGCAGATTCAGAGGTCGAAGAGATCGGTCCACGGCAGTCACGCCCCCGCAGCCTTGCCCTTGCAGCCTCTTGCAGTGTCGACCTGCCGGATTGCCTGTACAGTCTTGCCTGTTCGCCGCCGCTGCTGCTCTGGATGCGAGCGACATGTTGCCCCACTCTTGCCGCCCCTCACACCACAGTCTCGGGTCCTGGAGGGAGCCGACACTCACCTTGCAAAACCCTCTGTCTCGCTCGTGTACGCCTCGACCGACAACGAAGCTGTGCCGATGGGCGGCCGTTTGCGCGAGTCTCGAAACGATTGATCAAGGCGAAGGCGAGTCGACGTTACTCTGACCGCAAACAGGGTCTTGGACGCAGCTGATACCGAGAGAAGCGAGCTGTTCCGAGAGTGTCCCGAATCGTTCCTGCTCTACGCAGCGAGAGGTGGGATCGGCGTGAATTCGTCAGTCAGAGTCGACTCGACTCGACTCGGACCTCGAACCGGATCCGACAGCTCGCACCCTGACAGTCACTGGACAAGGCACAAGCTGTTCCTGAGGCCCGCTATGGCAGCGCAATCCAGCTCGCAGCTCTTGAACGGCCAGCTCGCCGCGCTCGACGCTCCCCTCTCGGACGACTCGCTGCACGCTCTCGCTCTCCTAGTCGGACCCGCTATGCTCCTCGAAGCCCTCGACCTCGTCGACAAGGACCAAGGTACGCGTTGCTAGTGCCTTGCCTTGCCTGGCCTTGCCTCAGATCTGCTCCCAATTCTCTAGGTATGCTGAGACTGGTCCTCCCAAAAAAGTCGCCCGCATCGTGCCGCCCAACGGTCGACCGCTCTACCGAGTCGCGAGCTCTTCGGGTAGTCAACCCTACACCGTGTTCCCACACTTCCCGTCAGGAACTGGCTATTGCCCCTGCCCGGCGTACTCCTTCGGCGTCCTCGCAAAGGGGAACCAGGTCACGGTAACCACACGTAACACTCTCCCCGCTCGTCTCTTCCTCACCCCTGACCTCGTCTTCCGCGGAGCAGTGCAAACACCTACTCGCGTGTCGCATCACGGACCGGATCGACGCCTGGGAGAACAAACGCGTCGGCCTCGAGTGGCTCGCCGGCTTGGCCACCAAATTCGGCGCCGCCGTCCCGCCCCGGCTCGCAGCAGCAGCAGCAGCACCCACCACTCACGGTTCCGCATGATACAAGGGTCTCGTCAAAAAAGGAGTAAGGGCATCGCTGAACGAGATAAAACGATCGAGGACGGCCAAATCTCGGGGACCCGGCACACCTTGCAAGCGGAAATCGTCGCTACCCATAGCGTCCCTCCGAGTCACCCCCTCTCACCGCTCATACAAGATCGGCACCGTCCTCACCCCTTCCATATGCTCTCGCTCTCCATCGTCGACGTCTTCGTACCCCAACGGCGGCGGCGTCTTGACCTTTTTCGGCCTCCCCCTCGCCTTCTTCTTCGGCCTCGCCTCGTCCTCCCAGTCCCTCCTCACGGGATGCAGCGTCCCGAAACACGCGCGGCAGACGTGCGCGGGCGTCTCCCCCGCGAGGGCATCGTCGAGGAGGGCGAGGTCGACCGCTTCGCGTTCGCACAGACGGCAGCGCGCGTTGCTCAGCGTGTGGTTCGAGAGGCGCGAGAGGTACGTCGTGAGTGGGTACGGAGTCTGGAACTGCAGGTACACTTTCGATCGCTTGTGGGCAGTCTCGGGCGGCCACGGGGAGGGATCCGAAGGAAGTAGCGCGCTCCAAAAAAAAAATCCAGACACGTCAGTTTCGCGGCTCGAGAGAGGAGCGAGTGGGAGAGAACATACCGGATCTCGTCAACGGACCAGATGTGCTCGACGTCTCCCTGATGTATGAACCCATACGGTTGCCCGACGCGCAACGGCATCTCGCCCAGAGTGGTCTGATGCGCCAGGGTTCCCCGACGCAAGTTCGGTTTGCCTCGATGCGGACGAAGCGGGGGCTGACTCTCGACGGCGGCAGGGTCTTCGTGCGTGCCGTTCTCGTGGGCGGCGAGCAGCGGGGTCAGGTCGTCGTCGTGGGCGGCAGGTTGTCGAGGCATCGCGCCGCCTTCCTCCTCCTCGAGAGGCGCGGGCGGCTGACCTGGCCACGCTGTTTTCTCGATCGAGTTCAGGATCATGCTACAGCGGAGGGAGGAGGCGACAGGAGAAGGGTATGGTTAGTATAGGGCTCAGAGCAGGTGGCGTCAGAGAGGGATGAGAGAAAGAGAGAGAGAGCCCGGGCTCGCTCGCTCGCACCTCGCGTAATCCTCCTGCATGCCCTCGCGCTTGTCGGCATAGACCGTCCCCTCGACGATGAACGCCGCTCCCGTCACGCGTCGTTCGTTCTTCCACCGCACCTCGCGCGCGCTCGCCGGAGCTGCACTTCCGCCACCAAAGAACTCGTCGGTCGGCTTTTGGGGCTGTTGCGCCGAGTAGTCGAAACCGTCCTCGTCGGCTGCATCCCCGTCTTCTCCGCCACTGTCTCCCGCAGTATCCGATTCCTTCTCGGCGCTGTTCTCGTCGGCGGCAGGCTTCTCAACCGGGATGTTGTCCCCACCGACAACGAGGTTGTCGCGGATGTCGGCGAGCGTGGTCGTCCCGAGACAGACAAGCTTCTGCTGCGGAACGTGTTGTGTACCGGGACCGTACGGGGCCGGGTGGATCGTGATCGAGTAAAGAACGCGGGCCGCCTTCGAGTCGTGCGGAGGAAAGTATGGCAGGGGATTCTCATCCTGCTCGTTTGCGCGCTGTAATGGGCACATCGTCAGCTTAAAGAGTATGTACAATTGGGTCCGGTACGCCGTACCATCGACAACAAGCAGTTGGCATCCGCTGTGCGCGTCTTTCGCAAGTACAGTTCGACCTGAGGAGGCCTGTCGTGGGAATCAAAGTCAGGAAAAGTCGACACCAAGACGGCGTTGCGACAGGAGACGAACCTCAGCAGGTTCAGATTGGAAGCCTCGGCTTCGTCCAGCGCTGCAGCCAATTCCTCCTCGCCGACCATCTCGATGGCCTTTCCAAAGTCGGGCGGTACCTCTTCTGCGCGCGCGATCGCCTTTTTCTTCTTCCGAGCCGGCGGCTCGGAGGACGAGGCTCTGTCCTCGGCATCGTCGTCTTCTTCTTCTGCTTCCTCCTGAGCAGGGTCGTCGCCGAACGACTGCGCGCGATTTGCGGAGGGATACCAGCGCTGTTCGACCCATTTTCGCAAATCGGGTCGGGTGAGCTGGTTCTCGAGCAGCGTCCTGTTTTCGTCCTGAAGCGCTTGCACGCTATTTCAGGAGGAGTGGAATCAGCGTCTTTCCCGGGAAGAGCCCTACAAGCCGCCTGTCTAGACACACCTGCATCTTTCCTTCAACCTCGCATCCTGTTTCGGCGTCGCGTTTGCCCACTCTTGCTTGATCCGGTCCAGTTCCGCCGTAGCCTTGTCGAGAGCAGCCTCTACGCGCGCCGCAAAGGCAGTAGCGCTCGGCAGCAGCGCCGACGGCGGTCCGATCGGTTCCCTCGCGTCGCCGCCTTGCAAGACGGTCGGCGTGTTGACCGCGGTGCGAGGTCGGCCTCGTCGGCCCATGGGCAGCTAGCTCTAGCAGTAAGGGCGCGGAAAGTGCTGGTCTCGTGCTTGTAAGTGGTCAGAATGAGCGGAACCAGAGTCGTGCGGTTCGCCTCCACTTGATTTCCTCCGAAAAATCGAGGAGAAACGAACGGGACCGTGAACAGCCTGTACCGGTCGTACAAGCATCTTACAAGACCTTGACGTGCTCCTGTAGAATGTGCTCAGCCAGCGAAAAAAAAACGATGCGTCACCGCACCCTGAGCACTTGGATTGGCACCTCGAATCCCGGTTGCAATACTGTAAGGGTGCTTTTAAGCCGATCTCCATATACGTGCTCTATCTCGCACCCATCCATTTCAAGACTCCGCCTTGTCCTTCTTGATGCCCGACATATGCGACCTTTTCCGCATGCCGCCTCGGTGCCTCGAACGCCTCAAAGTCGACGAGGAACCCCCGATTCTCGGTGCAGCCCCAGACGCGACTCCCTTCCACCTCGAGCGAGTAAACCGGCGAGCGATCTCGGCCTGGTGCAAAGGCGGTAACGCCGCGCACGTGAGCGGGCGAACGGATGTCGAACAACCGCACGGCGGCGTTCCGAGCCGAGCCGACGGCGATGTAGGCACCGTGGGCGCCTCCGATCCCGACCGAGTAGGACGGGTCGTCGGACCACGGATCGGCCAAACGCAAGACTTCGTTCGCCGGACGCTCTTCGGTCGAGGGGGCATCCCACGACGAGGCGAGGTGCGGAGAGGGCGGGATGCGGAGGTCGTACACCCGCGTAGTCGAGTCGTAAAAGGCCGCAATGAGCGTCTGTTCCGGGTTACTGAACGGCGAACAGGCCTCGCTGGGAGTCGTCAAGCCGTAGACCGAGGTCGACTTCGGCGTGTAAGCGATCCGAGTCGGCGTCGAGGAAATGGGCGCGCCGGTCGAGTCGAGCTGAAAGAGGGAGAGAGGCGCCGTCCCAGAGTGACCGACCGCGAGCCAAGATTCCTGCGGAGACATGTGCACGCTCCACGGTTTCGTGGTGAAAGGGATCGAGACCGCGGGTTGCCACGGCGCGACGATAGGATGGAGCGAGACGGAATGCGCCTGCGCGGCGGACCGCTCCTTGAGGGTCCGCGCAAGCGAGACGAGCGGTCCTCGAGGATCGACCACCATCGACTGTTCCGTCGCGGGGACCGAGGCGGGCTTCCGGACCGTGGACGACGAGACCAAGACGTCTCCGCGGGAATGGATGGCCTGCACGGTGCTGCGATTTCGCCGTCCGGTGGCAGTACTGTCCGGTATGCTGTAGCGCGCCGTCTCTTCGAGTACGAGAGGATGTCCCGGACCGGTGGCGTGTTCGACGACGCAGAGTCGCTGAATGAGGCCAGACACGCGAGAGACGATGACTTCTCCCGGTCGGGTCCCGCTCGCGAGAGCAGTCACGTCCTCTTGAGCGCCCTGTTGTGACGACGACGATACCAACTCTTTGCCGCTGCGAGCGGAACGAATGCTGCTCCGTTTGATGGGAGCGCGAACGACGACGGGGACAATGTCAAGAGAGCCGTCGGAACGAGTGAGCCACACTTCGAGATCTCGCCCTCGGCCGACGAGAACGACTCCGACGCCGTCCTGGAGCTCCCAGAACTTTAGAGTCGGCAAGCAGCGTCGCCATTCGCGTCGCACACCGCCGACTGCGACTCCTCGACCGTCCCAATCATCCCAGCGCCGGTTCGTACGTTCGGCCCAGAGCGCTCGCTGCGCCCAAGGTGCCCGCGCATGGAAGCCGATATGCTTGAGCGCGCGCGGGTCATAGTTCAGCCTCGTGCGGGCAAAGGTGGCGAGGTAGTCGGTGCTGATGATCTCATGCAGAGTCCGGTTCGTTGCCGACAGCGAGAGCAGCGTGCTCAAGCTGCAGTGGCGCAAGACATGGCGCAGGACTTCATCCGGCAGGCTCTCCAAGAGCGAGAGCTGCATCCGGTGCAGGAACAAGATTGAGAAAGAGGTCGACAAGCTGAGAGAGTGACGAAAGTTCGCCCTCGCGGCCACTAACGTCACCCAAGCCGACACAGAGGCAGGGGCGCCGTATTGCAGTAGGAAGGAGTTTGCGCTTGCGAAGCAGTCCAGCCAGCAAGTCCGCAGCTTTAGATAATCACGGAAGGATCCCTTTCTCGCCTCGACTCAGTCCGGGCAGCGCCTTACTCTCTTATGTGTCGCCCCTGCAGCCGCGGGTTCTCTAATATATTCGAGAGCCAGAACTGACAATCGCACCGCTACACACAAACCCGGACGACTCCGAGGGTTTCTCTCGTCGTCCTCCTCCTCTTCTTTTTGTTCGTCATCCTTAGAGCGCACTGGCACCGGTGATGATGTCGACGAGCTCGTTGGTGATGGCGGCTTGACGCATGCGGTTGAAAACCATGCGGTACTTGTCACCCATCTCGTCCTGTCACCGAGGGTTTCCGGGTCAGTCAAGGCTATTCACCAGGTTCGGCCAAACAGGCGGTGGCGGGCGGCAACTCACGGCGTTCTTGGATGCGTTCTCCATGGCGTTACGACGAGCCGAGATCTCGGCGGCGTAGCCCTCGACGAGACCGGCGTAGATGGCGTTGGCGAGCGCGAACGAGCTGAGGTCGCCGGCGAGCTCCTCCGACTCGACCTCGTACGCGGCAAAGGCGGGCGCCTCCTCGAGCGCCTTGGTCGAGTAGATCTCGAGAGCCGAAGCCTCGTACGAGATGACGGTCAAGAACTTGTTGTAGATGACCTTGACCTGCGCGGAAGGGGAGCGAAAGGGGTCAGGTTCCGTGTTTAAAGCAGCTGGACTTCCCAGACTGGCAACTGGCAGCTGCGGCCGCCCCAGCAGCAAGGACGATAGCGGCGAGGCAATCGAAAGCGGGGCCAGGGGAAGGCGAGCAACTGACCTTGTCGTACTTGAAGCCCTCGGCCTCGATCTTGTCAGCGATCGCGAGTGCGTCGTTGAAGGTCGGGACCGACTTTCCGATCTGGGAGAAGGAGAGCATGAGAGCCTTGGCGCCGTCGCCACGGGTCATCTGCTGCTTGGGCTTCTCGCCGAGGGCGACGACGCGGATCTCCTTGCCGGCGCCCTCGCCCTCCTCGATGTCCTTGCGGGCAGCCTTGCCGACCGACGAGTGGATACCGCCGCAGAGGCCACGGTCCGACGAGGCGACAATGTAGAGGATCTTTTCGACCTTGGCCTCGGACTTGGCAGCCTCGGACTGCTCAAAGATGGCCTCGTTGGCCTTGCCGTACGCCTTGGCGTCACCCATCGAACGCTGCGCACGCGCGAGACGCGAAGCGGCAACCATCTACACGGGGCAGGGTTTCTGATCAGTCATAAGGCTTCGCAGGGCGACGTTCTGCTCCAAAGTCTCACCTTCATCGACTTGGTGATCTTGCCTGTCGGAGGAGCGGAGGGGGCCAATCATGTCAGCTATCGGGTTCCTCCTGAGCGGCTGCGACAGGGACAAGGCTTACCGATGTTACCAACCGACTGTGTACGTCAACCACATGGCCGCCAAATCATTGCGCGAGGGCGAGCGAGCGAGGCGGCGGAGGGCGGGAAATGAGCGAGCGTGCCAGAGGTCAGCGAAACAGAGTCCTCGTGTCCACGGGCACATGCGAGACCTCGCCGAGGTGCAGGACGCTCGTCAATTCAGTCAACGGGACTGCAGACTCGCCTTGATGCGGCCCTCGAGTTCTCGGAGGGTGGCCTGCGGTGCGGGCGTCGACGAGAAGGAGCGGACGGCCGAGGGCGCGGCGACGGCGCGGACGGCTGCGCGCGACGACGAGAAGAGGGCCGACATGGTTCTCAAGTACAAAGAGCCTGAACGGGACGAGTGTCTTGTGCAGCTCTCTGAGCGATGCCTCGAGGCGTAGCGAGGACGAGGCGGCGAGTCTCCCAAGCCGCCGCCGCGTTTTGCTTCCGCTCGCCCGCGCAACTTGACCGTCTCGCTCCCGCTCTCGCTCTCCACCGCAGGCAGCTCTCCAAACGTGCTTAATGCCCTCGGGAAAATTTTAGGTGTCTCGCGGGCCGAGTTCGATGGCGCCGGATCTCGATTGTGCGCAAAGCACCCGGCCAGCGGCAGCTCGGCCGGTCTAGCTTCGGGGAAAGCCTCTCGGAGCGACGAGGCCGGTACCCGATTTGGAGCGCGTAAACAGCTTTTACAACCAGGGGGGTAGGGACGTGGTTCCAAAATATGGGAAAGAAACGGAAGCAAAGCGAGACAATCAATGGCGCACGCGCTCTTCCCTCGGAGTGAGTGCCCCGGAGGAACGAGGGGCGGCGTGAAATAGAGGGAATAGATGGTAACAAATCAGTCCTGGAGGCCCAAGATCTCATACAAGCGTGGCGCACGGGGCGCGCGGATCGGGACGACTTTTAGGCGTCAGCCTTGGTCGACTCGTCGTCCTCCTTTTTCGGTTCGGTGCTCGTCTTCGTCTCTTCAGACTTGACGTCCGACTTGGTCTCGCCGTCTTCCCGCTTCGTAGGCGGCTCCGTCTCCTTCGTGGTGGTCGTGGTCGTCGAGTCCTCCTCCGCCTTGGTCGGGTTCGTCGTCGCCTCGCGCTCAAACTGCTTCTTGAGCCCGCTCAGCAAGCTCTTCTTCATCCGCCGCTCGGCCTGGCCCGTCGCAGCAGCTTCGGCCTCTTCACCGCCAGCAGCGGCGTCGCCTTCGCCCCTGGACGACACTTCGGCATCGAGCTGGAGCTTGGCCGTCGCGAGCTCGAGCATGTTCTCGTCGAGCGAGCCGCGCGTCACGAGCCGGATAATCTTGACCTCGCGCGTCTGGCCAATGCGGTACGCGCGATCCTGCGCTTGCTTGTCGTTGTGCGGGCTATTGTGCGCAGAAACGATCAGCGTGGGTCCGTTGGAAGGAGATACTCGCCGAGGGAAACGCACTTGTAATCGCAGTCGTAGAAGATGACCGTGTTGGCCGCCGTCAAGTTGAGTCCGAGACCACCCGCACGGGTCGAGAGCACTATTGGAGGAAGAGAAGACCAAGTCAGCCATTGACCGAAAGGTCGGGGCGGGGGCGAGAACTCACGGAAGACGGTAATGTCCTCGTTCTGGTTGTACGCGTCCACGAGACTTTGCCGATCCGCGACGGCCGTCTGTCCCGTCAGCTTAAGGTACTTGAGCTGCAGCGTGTCGAGGACGACTTCGAGGATGTCGAGGACCTGAACGAATTGACTAAAGATGAGGACGCGGTCGCCGTCCTTGCGCATCTGCGGCAGCATCTCTTGCAGCTTGGCGATCTTGCCCGCAGACATCCACTCGTCGTTCTTGAGCGCGTACTTGTTCAAGTGCTGATGGAGCACCTCGTGGGTCAGCCATCAAGTACGAGCAAGGAAAGAGGGGGAGCAGGCGGGCGAGCTACTGACCTTGTACATCTGCGCAAAGCGGTGAAGCTCAAAGTCGGTCATGACCTCCATGTCTTCAAAGATCAGGTCCTTGTTCCGATCCATGAACTCTTCCTCGCGGAGGCAGTCGCGAGCCATGGCACGCAGAGTCTTGTCGTCGTAGAGCCGACGGAAAAGCATCGGGTGGTTCGACGCCTGCGATCGAAAAAAAGGGTCAGCCACCAGAGTCCGTCTTTTCTGTTTCGGAGCTAGAGATTCACCTTTCGAAGATCCGTCAGAATGTGTGCACTCGAGGTGACGTTGGCCTTCGTGCCAAGCTTGGTGCTCGCAACCGTCTTCTTCCGTCCTCGCTTCGGCTTGACCTCCTCCTCGCCCGGTGCCGCGACGACCTCTTCCTCGTCGTCGTCGGCCTCGAGCTCTTCGAGGTCGCCTTCGTCGGCGCTGGTCAGAGCGTTGCGACTGCGCTGCAGGGCTTCGTTGTAGCACTCGCGCTGGAGTTCGGTCATGTCGCAGTACTCGATGCGCTCCGTCTTGGGCGGCAGGTCCTTCAGGACCTGCAGCTTTTTCCGACGGAGGACGAATGGAGTCATCATCTTCTTGGCGCGCTTGATCCGCTCCCGCGACAGCAGGTTCGTCTGCGAGCCGGGCGTGACCTTGAAAATGGCGCGCAGAGACTCGTTGGCATCGCGGAACTTGTCGGGCAGGATGAAGGACAGAAGAGACTGCGCAGGGGAACATGGCGATGAGCTCGCGGTGCCTCGGAAGAGAAAACGGGTAAAGACTCACGACGAGCTCTTGCAAGTTGTTCTGCAGCGGGGTGCCGGTCAGGAGCAACCGCCACTTGGCGCGGACTTGCATCAGGTCCTTGTACTTCTTCGACTCGGAGTTCTTGAGCTGGTGACCCTCGTCGAAGACGGTGACCTTGAAGTCCATCTTGCGCTTGAGGAACTTTTGGTCGTCCGGGCTGCCCGTCGCGATATTGTATGTCGTGACGACGACGTCGAGCTCGCCTTCCATGCCTCGGAGCTCGTTCCGGATCTCGTGCCGCTCACCTTGCGAGCCGTAGTAGCTCACGACGACGAGGTCGGGAGCGAAGACGCTGAATTCGCGCATCCAGTTGTCGAGGACGGAACTCGGAACGATGACCAGGTGCGGGCCGGGCTCGCCGGTCGCCTTGAGGTGCGCGAGCAGAGCGATGACCTGCGCCGTCTTGCCGAGACCCATCTCGTCGGCGAGGATGCAGCTCGTGCCGCGGCGGTACAACAGGTTGAGCCAGTTCACGCCGAGCATCTGGTAGTCCTTGAGCTTGACGGTGTCGGGAACGCCGGCAGGCTGATGACGAATAAAGTCCTTGAACGCTTCTCGCACGCGCGGGTCGGTGGAAGTGTCGACGCGGGCAGCGAGCGTTTCTTCCGAGATGGCGACCAGGTCGAGGCCGACTTCGTCCGAACCGGAAGCGCCAGGCTTGGCTGTTGGCGTGTCGGCCGAGAGCGCCGCGCCAGACTTCCAGATGCTCATGACTTCATCGAGCTGGGCGCCGATCTGCTCGCAGTCGGTCAAGACTTTGTCGACCTCGCTCATGCCGGTGATCACGTCGAGGTAAGTCTCGAGCATGTTGTTCCCGACACCCTTCTGCTTGCGCGTCCGGGTGCGGAAGTCGTTGGCGCTGACGAAAGGTCGGATTTTCATCGTCAACGTCGCCTGAGTGGCGTTGCAACCTGCACGTCGAACACCACAAGACCGCGTCAGCATGCTGACCATCGCGAGCGTAAGAGAGCGAACCGGATCAGAACGTACCTGCCAGCTCCATGAGGTTGTCCTTCGTGCAGGTGTTGAAAAACTCGACAGCAAGCGCCTCGCGCTTCGCGACGATGGCCGGGCTCTCGCGCGAACCGTATTCGTCACCGCTGCCCGCCGAGTCATAATCGCCGCCGTCGTCGTCCGAATCGCTCGCGTACGCACGCTTCTTTGACTTTTTCTTGGACGAAGGCGCGCCTCCGCTGGCAAGCATGAGCTGCCGCGCCAGGATCGAACCGGACGTTTGCGGAACATGCGCTTTCGGCACGGGCGGCTTCGCCTTTGGCGTGTTCCCTTGAGTCCCCTGACGTTGCGAGTACCCGCCTTGTGCGTAGACGCCTTGCTGCGAGTACGAGGCTTGGCCGTTATTGTTGTAGAACGAGCCGGAGTTGGCTTGCGCCTGCGCCTTGCGGTTCAGGACATTGACGTATTGCTGCAACGCCTTGTAGTTGTCGCGCGAAATCATGCCGGTCCGGTACTCCTCCTGCAGCTGGTAGTAGTGACGGACGTGCGCGTCGGTGAAGCCTGCGACTCCGGTACCGGCGGGCGGAAACGCGAACGCAGCCGCGGCTGCCGCCGACGTCGGGCTGCCGTAGCCACCGGCTTGCAGTTGCATCTGATGCTGCTGAGGGTGACCGGCAGGAGCGGCCATGAGAGGGCGTCCGCCGTTCGCGAGCTGCTGCTGCTGGGCGGCGATCGCTTGGTGCTGAGGGTTGAAGGCAGCGGACGCTTGTTGGGACTGCATCATCGACTGGTTGACCGGCACACCGTTAACAGCGCGTTGTTGTTGAGCGACCATTCCAGCGACGTTCGAGGCTCCGTAACCGGTCGGAGACGCGGCCTGGCCCGAGTGCAAAGCTCCCGACGGCGGCATCTGGCGCTGCTGCTGCAGGTAGGCCTGTTGCGCCGGCGTCTGCGCAGCGTAGCTGGGGTGCTGAGCGTACTGCTGCTGCTGCTGCTGCTGCTGTTGCATCGGCGTGGTCGGCCCTGCAGGCGCACCGTGCGAGCTCGAGACCGACGGGTTGACGGCGCCGTAGGCAGCACGCGAGCTGGCGACGGGCTTGGCGTCGACAAGAAGAGACAAGGCACTCGTGAAGTCGTTCGGGAAGCGCGAGTACGCGTACCAGATCTTTTCCACGGGGAACTGTGCCCCGCCGACCTTTTGGAAAAAGTCGCGGAAGCCGGGGTCGTTCGCGTTCATGGGGGGTACGGATGAGGTGTTGGCCGACTGAGGCGCGAACGACTGCTGCTGCTGCATTTGCATCGGCTGCTGCTGCGGGTAGCTCTGCTGAACGGACGAGGGGCCGAGTTGTCGCATCGACGTTTGCGGCGAGGCGTACGCTGCAGCGTTCGCATCCTGACCACCGCTCGGGTACTGGCGCGAAGCTTGTTGCATTCCGCCGTCCGTCGCCGTAGCTCCGTTCGCGACCGGTTCAACGCTTCCGGCGTGAGGCGGCGTCGGGGCGACACTCGGGTTCGCACTTCCGAACGTCGAAGAAGCCTGCGAACCCGGCTGCGACTGCACGTGCACGCCGGCCAGACGGTTCTGCAGGTGGTCGGTAAAGCTGCCGGAACCTTCTGCGGCACTCTGCGGACGCGTTGGCGCATCAGCACTTAGCCCTGCGGCGGCATTCGAACGTGCAGATTCTGCTCACCTCGTCACCCGCTCCAGGCCCACCTCGTCGGAGCCGCTTCCGCTGAGGTTCCTGAGGTGAAATGGGGTTCATAGGTCCAGCGGATCCGGCGCCAGACTCGTTCGACGACTGCCTGCCCATCCCCGTCGTCCGCGGACCGGCGTGAAAGCTTCCGGCCGCAAAGCTGTCCTGGTCGTTTCCGCCACTGTCGTACATGGCTGCAGGTGATCCGCTCCCTGTCGATGCACTGCCGAAGGGACTCTTGACTCCGGAATAGATGGTGCGGCTCGGGTTTGCGCCGGCAAAGAGGGATGAATTGGCTGCTTGCGCCGACGATTGCTCGCCCGTTCCGGTTGTGTTCTGCCCGTTCTGACCTGTAGCATGCAACGGAACAAGTCAGAGTCAGCACGGACATGAAAGTTTACCCCACTTTGAGGACGGCATAGCCATGTTGGGTCAAGGAGAGAACGGTGTAGAGTTCGAGGGCGATTCGAGTGGATTGTGAGGACAGGGGAGCGCCACTGCGGTAGATGCCCGTTTGCACATAGTCTAGGCGACTCGAACGAGTTCAAGTCGCGCGTATGCAATTTCTCCTCCACCCCACTCGGCCGACCTGAGCGACCGACGTTGATCTCGAACCGCTTCGCGGAGCAGCGAGGCGCCTATCGCGCGCAGGGACAGCACGACCAGCCCGCGGCCGAGCACGCAAACCCCTCCGTCGAGGGCGACCGCCGTGAACCGGTCCCTGCACTCGGTGCAGGTGGACCTGCAGCTCCAGTTCGGCCCGCGGGCGCCGCGTCGAGGTCTCGCAAAGTTTGCCGTTCTCTGCTCGTGACTTGCTCCCGTTTCGCACTCGCGCGTCTCGACTCACCACTCGGGGCCTCCTGTTGCATGCTCGTCGCTCTCGTGCGTCGAAAACGAGCTCGCTCGTGGGTGTCTTGACGCTCTGCGCGCCGTCGTCGAGGCAGTCGAGGCGAGTGCCAAAAGGCGGGCGAAGCTGGTTGGCTCGCTGCTGATGGCTCGCGACTCGAGGCTGGCGAAGGTACGGGCCTGGCCCGACAAGCGCGGTCGCTGGCAGGTGCTCTAGAGCTGGTGCACTGCTATCGTACAGCAGTCGCGAGTGCCTCTGATGCTCTGCTGTTTGGCTCTTTTCGCCTGCTTCCTCCCCCCTCTGCCGCTTCCTCTTCCCCCTGTGTGGAAAACTCGCTCTTCCGATGACGTGGCATACCTTTCTGCCCTTCATCTGGACAAAAATGCGGGTGGCTCTACGCTGTGCGTCTACACTCAAGCTGTACGAAGCTACCTCTTGCAGAGCTATACGCGCTCGGCCAGCCAGCCGGGCCGAGATCGCAACGAACCGACACTTCGCGGGATCTTGGCTTCTTCATTTCAGTGAGTACAGCAATTCACCTCCCGCAGTGCTTTCTGATCGAGACGCGTGGCTACAAGGTCAGCAAGAGACTGTTCCTCATGATTGCGCGCAGATCTTGAAGCGAGTCCGAGAAGCGAGCGTCAGGCGACGACCGGCACGTCGAGTGAGCTCGCGCAAAGCAGCAAGTATCGCTATGGCGAGTCCGCGCAGACGCGCGCTCGCAAAGCCTTCCTCCGCAGCTGACCTCCATGCGACGCAATTCCGACCAGGGTCGAGGTATCGAGGGCGCGTTGCTTCTCCGGGAGCGAGGGGTCGAAACTCACGACGACTTCCCGCCGCCAGCGCCGCGTTCCAAACACTCTCAGCGCGGATCTCGTGCCACGCCCATCCGGGGTTGGCGCTTCACGTGCGTTGTCCATCCGAGTTCCCGAGGGCGGCGCTGGCGAGTAGCGTCCGCGTGCACGGCGAGAGGGCAACTGACTGCCTGAGAAGGCCCATAATCCGCCCAGGCAGCCAACGATGCAACCGTAGCGTGCGTGCGGTACACGCCGTGCTCGTCTGAGCAGCTAAAGGGCGTCTGGAGACCAGCGCAACCCAAAGTGCGTATGCATCTCGGGCTCGACCCGAACGCTTTGAGGGGCGGGTCGCTGTCCGCCGCCGCTCGACCCCCCACCGTTCCGTCGGCGCTTTTTTTTTTTGGATCTTCCGATCGCTGCAGATTGATTTCTCCGTTTCACCGAGGCTCAATTGCAGGCGCAAGTTGCGCGCCTCCTTTTGGGTACTGGCTCCAGGCAGAAACGGTCATCAGCCTCGCGAGCAGGGTGGCTCCGCATCTGTCCGAGCTAATCGCTTTCGACATCCGCCAAAAGGAGCGGCAAAGGCGGACGAACGATGAATCTCCTACTGCTGCGCGTGCGCTCGACTCGCATCCCACACGACTAAGACTTCGCCGGCTCTGCTATCAGCCATTCTGTACGAGTGGTCCAGCGCTGGTTGCACCAGAGTGGCAGACAAACCCTGCACCGTCCTTTTCCTACTCGATCGCTCTTAACAAAACCTCCTCCCCGGCTTACTCCGTTCGCTAAGACCTAAATTTGGTCGACTTGCATGTGGACCTCCAACGGCTTTGCAGCAGATCGAGCGGAGTTGTACATCCGCGTCGCCCCGTCGCCGCTCACGGACTTTGAGCGACCCCCACGAGGTTGGCCTGCTCGCCGATTGGGGGCTCTGCGAAACCAGCTTGCAGTTTCTCCTTCTGCACTCCCTCCTAGTCGGACCATTCGGCCAGCTATGAACACCAACGTGGACGTCGAAAAGCTTGACGGCGGCGAAGAGCAACAGAACGAATACGCTGCGCGCGGCGCTCGTTTCGCCGACGGACAAAGTCTCGCCGAGTACACCACGACTGCTTCGGAGAAGGCGGGCTCGTCTCGGTATGCTGGATCAGAGTCGGGTCTTGAGCATGTAAAGGCTTCCAAGACGGCCGAACGCAAGCTCGTCCGGAAATTGGGTGCGTTGGGCGCGACAACCGTCCCTGCAGCCATCGCTTTCACCCGCGTGCAGCCGCTGACATTCCTATCTCGGTCGACAGATGTCTTGATCCTCCCCCTCGCCATCTTGCTCTACTTGTCTGCGTACCTCGACCGGTGCGTGTTCCATCCCAACAATCCCGTCCCTGCTCGAGGCTCGGAAGGCTCGGTGCTCCTCGGGAGCAGGCTTCCCATGTCGACGCGCGGCTAAACTGCTTTTGGCATTTGCAGTGGCAACCTGGGAAATGCAAAGATCCAGGGTCTCGGCAAGACCGTCCTTCAGAACGATTCGACCAAATACTCGATCGCGTTGACCTGCTTCTTGTGCGTCCTCTCGCTTCGCCATGTCGCTAGTAACGCTTTGAGAACTGACTCGCTCGTCCCTCGAGCAGCATCACCTAGTCAGTACTCTATACCTTTGGCTTAGCAGGAAAACCCGGTGCTGTATTTGCAGCACGCGGCTTTCTTGCCGCGAGCAGCGAAGGATTTTTGTGGCGGCGTCGGTCCGTACTAACTTGGTGCAACATTACAGCATCACCTTTTCGATTCCCGGTACACTCGCCGCGAAACGGTTCCCGCCGTCGCGCACGATCGCGGCCGGTGCCCTGGGTACGCATTTTCGCGCTCGGAACGGGCGCTGCATCCGGCAGGTCGTCGCTGACTTCTCGTCGCATCTTTCCAAACAGTCTGGTCGATCGGAGCTACCTGCCAGGCAGCAGTCACTTCTCCTGGCGGACTGTATGCATGTCGTCTGGTTGTGTACGTCGAAATCGCACCTGCACGCGATCTCTCATATTTTTGACGTTTCAAACTGACCACTCCTTCTTGCCACGAACCACAGTGGTCTCGGAGAGGCATTCTTCGGACAGGTAAGCCCTATTTCACAAGTTGTGAAGACGGTCCTCCCGTCAACTACCCTGGCGACGAGTGATTGCAGCGCCTTCGTGCAAAGAGCGCGCAATTGCAACGGAGAACTAACCCCGCCAGCCACACTGCCCTGCAGGCCATCGCGTTCTACCTCACTCTGTGGTACCTCAAGTCCGAGTTGGCGAAACGCATCGGTCTTTTCATCAGGTACTTGATCCTTCGCTTTGCCTGCGTTGACCAAGCGCTCGTGCTGACCCGTTCTATCTATCATACAGCGCCGGTTCGCTCGCCGGAGCTTTCGGGTAAGTGACCCACTCTCTCTCAACCCGCTCAACTATACGGCTGCGCATACTGCTTGAGCGGCTCCGACTCAGGGAAAGGCTTCAGCGACTGATCATTCGCACCTCTTCACCTCGGGCAGCGGTCTCATTGCGTACGGTGTCGCCCGGATCAGCGATCCCAAGATTGCTACATGGCGCATCCTCTTCCTGATCGAGGTAAGTAGAGTTCAAACATTCTTACTGCGCTGTCCGAGGGGGCCCTGCATCCATCATTCCTTTCCGCTCGCCACCGCCATCGAGATTTAGGCGCCTCGCATGCCCCGCCCCCCCTCCCCCCCGGTCCAGTCTGCTGCGAGTTGCTGACATCCCCCTACTCACAGGGCTGCCCCTCGCTGCTGCTGGCCATCATCGTCATGTTCTGCCTCCCCAGCCGTCCGGACAAGACACGCTGTGAGTCAGCCTTCCTTTGCCTAAACCGCCTTGTCGGCGTGTAAGATCTCTTAGCATAGGCGCAGTCCTCGTCTATTCCGACCTGACGATCTCTGAATGCCCTGTGCGAGCCGGAATTGACCACTTCAATACCTTCAATAAACAGACCTCAACGAAGAACAGCGCACAATCGCCTGCACTCGTCTCAACTCCGAGAACCAGGGCAACCAGGATGTCGCGATCGATTGGAAGGCAGTGCGATACGCACTTTGCGACTGGCGCCTTTGTGAGTCCTGAAGAGCGCGTTTGTGGCCCATCAACCGCGCTGACCGGAAACTGCACGCACTTTCAGACGTTCTGGCCGTCTCCTACTCCGCCATGAACTTGACCCTGGGCAGCGTCTCCGGCTTCCTCCCTACGATTGTTGTAAGTGTACTCGCGTCTCATGCGGCGCCTCTAGCCCCTGCTGACGCACTTTCCCCTTCCACAGAAAGGTCTCGGTTACTCCGACGCCAATGCTCAGCTCTACACCGTCCCGCCCTACGCCGTTTCTCTCGGAGTCAGTGAGTCGACCCCGCGAATTCTCTAAATCGTCATATCTGGCGCATGCACTGACAACCATCCGGCGTCACCGCAGTGCTGCTGCTTACCACCATCTCTGACCGCACCCGCTCGCGCGGTCTCTGCGTCGCCGTCGTCTACTGCATCGGAATCGTCGGCTGGGGAATCTTGTATGGCGTTTCGCCGATCGACGTTAGCAAGGGAGGCCTCCGGGCACGCTGTGAGTCGCGGCGAGCGTTTTTGCTACCGCTTGAGCTGACATCTCTTTCCACGTTCGCAGACTTTGCCTGCTGCTGCCTCGCCTCGGCCGGCTATTCCAACATCCCGCTGATCATGGCTTGGGTGTCCGGAAACTCGCCGAGCGAATCGCAGCGCGCGGTAAGTCGTTTTCTCTGCTTGAAGCTTCGGAAGACAAGCGGCTGCTGATCCACCCCCGCTCCTTCCGGCCATCTACCAACTGTTGCAGGTATCCCTTGGGATGCTCAATTCGGTCGGACAATGCTTGAGCATTCTCGCCGCCTTCCTCTTCCCCGCGAACGAAGGACCTCGCTACGTCAAGGGCGCCCTGACGAACCTTGGCTTCCAATGCCTCGGCCTCGTGCTCGCTCTTTCCATGACGACTTACTACCGCATGGCCAACGCCCGAAAGGATGCTGCCGAAGGCGGACGGCCTCCGAAAGGGATGCGGATCGAGAACGTCAACACCGACTATGACCGTGCCGTCGGCTTCCGGTACACGGTTTGATTCCGGTGTTGCTCTCTGTCGGGCTCGAGGTTTCGAACTCCGCTGTAGTCGTGTCCAGGGTCCCTTCCATGCCATTCGTATCTTTGTATCTGTTGTCTACGACCTACACTCCGCCCTGCTCGAAGTGAGAAGGTCCAGCTCGCGTCTCAATCTTTGGTCTGATCCGCTCGCACCTGCGTACTCAGCGGACTTGCATGCCCACGACGCTGGCGAAGGGCGCCTCGCGCCTCCGTGACGGATGGCATCGCCACGCGTGAGCGACGACACTGCCATGATTTGACAAAGGACAAAGCCTTCGAAAGAAAGCAGACTCCGCTGGGGCGCTTATACACTACGCGGTGTGCGAAGCGGCGGCAGGCGAAAAGTATATCGACGATCAAAGACGATCAAAGAGTAGAGTCGTCGTCGAAGCCGCTCGCCGGTCGTCCGGTTCAAACAGGGGCCATTCCTCAGACGAGCGGAAAGCGTCATGCTGCGATGCTGTACACGCCCTTTCAGGCCCACTCAAAACCATCTTGCTGCCTGGCAATGCACCAGGAAAGAAAATACCTCGATCAGCTGTCATAGGCCGGTCGAGTGGCGGCGAATACCCGTTGCTGAGAAGGTCGCAGAGCGTCATATACTCGTAAGCCGCCGCCGAAACGCCGAATGGTCTCAGAACGCTCAAGCAGCGAAGATCAACCTCGAAAGCATGCATTTCATCAAGCGTCCCATCATCAAGCTAGGTCCTGCTCGCCAGCTCGAGCAGCGCAAGTTCCGACATGGCCTCGGCCATCTGCTTCAACCCGACCGCATCCTTCAACTTCATCAGCCAGTTCAAGCGCTCGGTCGCGGAGTACAACACGCGCGCGATCGCCACATAACGCTCGCGCACGATCACCTCAGTTGCGAATCCGCTGTCGGCGAGGAAGTTTCCGGAAAAGGGCGCGAGGATGTCGACCGTGTAGAGCGTAAAGTCGACTCCGCGTTCCTCGCAGTCGTAGCGGAAGGAACCCCACTCGGCGTCTATGTGGGCTTGACAAGGCAGGTACAGGTTCAACCGCAGGCCACGCGGCAAATCGATCTCGGCGAGCGCTTCGAATGGATCAAAGTCGACCCATTTGAAGCCGGAGAGCGCCTCGACTTTGATCTTGAGCTCTTCGAGACAATCTATGTCGAGGTGCTTGAAGATCTTGAGGATGTCCGGCGGACCTTGCAAGCTGAGTTTGCGGAGACTCGGGAAGCGGAACATACGATCGTCGGCCAACCCTCCGGTCATCGCTCCGTAACCAGACTCGAAACGGATCGCGAGGGTCGCAATGTTGGGCAGCCAGGCATGCAGCAGGTCAATGATGGCGAAATTTGTGGCTGGGAGCTCGAGAGTCTTGAGGGCAGGCAAGCGCATGTTGCCAAGCCAGTCTGCTCTGGCCGGTTCGGAAATGGCGCTCTGCGCGATTGGGTTCTCGTGGATGACGAGCTCTTCAAGCGCATCGCAACCGGTCAAGATCTTCTTCATCTCTCGCGAGCGCGGCGCGAAGAAGGTGCCACCTTCGGGGTGACGGAGGTGCAGAACTTTGATTGCGGCGGGTACCGCGGCGGTTTCGAGGACAGCGCGCGCACCGCTGGTGTATTGGTCGCGAGACTCGCTCTGGATTACCTTCGTGATGCTCGCAGCCTGTGCTTGAAAGGCTTCGCGAGCAAAGGGATGTTCTTCGGGGCGGACGAAGGCTTCTTTTTCGGGGCGGTAATAGCCGCCGGGAACGAGGACCTGGCTCGCGTCGCGCGAGAGTACGAGCTCGTGGATGTTCTCAAAGAGGTACAGGGACCGCGCTGCCGTGAGCGTGTCGTCCTCGTCGGCGCAACCGAGGTCGAGGCAGCGAACCTGTGCGAGCAGAGACTTGGGGATCTTGCCGTAGCGGAACGTCAAGCTGTGAAGCTGCGCCGGTCGGACGGTCTGCGCGCGCGGCAAAGAGGGCTGTGATCAGCCTGCCGCTCATCGTCAAGGTAGGATACACGGACGGAACCGGAAGAGAGACTCGCGGTGATGAGGTACGGCAGAGCGACGTCACGCAAGCGTTTGTTGACGAGCGACAGAGCTGCGATCGTCTCGCCTCCCGGCAGGTTCATCTTCTCCAACTCTTTGTCCTGCACGTGAGCGAGCTGGACAATCGTCGCGCAGACTTCGGTCGGGAGGTGGTTGAATGACGCGCGAGGAGGAACGAGCGAAGCAGCGGCTGACGCAGGCGACGAGGAGCGCGCGTGGGGCGCAGTAGCAGCTACAGATGAGTCGGCGCTGCTGGCCATCTTCTCGAAGTGATTCCGGAGCGATGGGCAGTGAAAGAGAGGAGGTCAAGGCTTGCACGCCAAGATGCAGGTTCAGAATTGGTTCAGAAGTCTCATGACCCTGGCATACGTGTAATTCGCCCCACTTCGCAAGTCTGAAAGCACGCACACACAGCGAAAATACAACAGTGAACTCTCGATCGGTCGGTCGGACGGGAGGAGAGAGAGATAGAGAGAGCGCTACAACAGAATCTCTGGAACGTGCTCAGCTCGCGCTCAATCTCTTCGCAAGTTGTCCAACCTCGCCTGCAAGTCGTCAATCCCGCCTCCCGCCGCCGCGTCTCCTTCACCACCGCCTGCAGCACCGGTATCAGCTGCCGATCCGCCTCCGCCTGATCCGGACGACTCGCCGATCGCGACGGCGCGGCGGACGCCCGGTTCCGAGACCTTGCTCGCCGGCATCGAGGTCGGCGCTTCTCCGAGCTGTGGTGGGCGTATCGGGCCCGACCCCGCATGCGTGTGTGTGCATCAGTGCACACACCTTGAATGCCGCAGAAAGGGAAGAAGAAGAAACAAGAGGGTAAAAACGCACCTGCTGACCGACACTGACGCCAATCTCGGCGAGCACCTCGTCGAGGATGCGGTCGCCTTCCTCCTCCTCCGTTTCGCCGACGTCGTCCTCCATGGCGTCGTCGATCGATTCGCCCATCATCTCCTCCTTCATGTCCATCATCGATGACTCGCGCTCGAACTCTTGCAGGATGCGCTGGATCTGGGGCAGGTTCATCTGCCGCGACATGAGCGACATGGCCTGCTCGCGAGCAATGAGTGAATGTAAGCCAGTCAGCTTAGTTCGTTTCCCGGCTTTTCTGCTTTACGACTGCACACAAACCGGTTGCCTGGTTTGCGCCGGTCGAGGGACAAGACAAGAGACGGGGAAAACAGCCGACTGACCCTCGTCGCGCCCTTCATCGCCTCTGCCATCTGTTGATTACTCCGCATGCCCTGGATCCTCAAGCTGATCGCCTGCAGTTGAGTCTTCATAGTGTAGAATTTCGAGACGTATCGCCGCGTCCGAACGAGGTCTTTGGCCATGACCTTGCACGAGCCCTGCAGTGGTAGCACTTGGTCGGGGTTAATTTGACCTCACCCTCTCGAGAGAAAACACTCTCGTGCGTCGCGGGTACTTGACTGACAATCTCTCCCTTGCGTGCGCCATTCTTGATGTCGAGGATGAGTTTCTTCTCCTGCTGTTCGAGTTTGGAGCGTTCGCGGTCGAGTTCCCGCTGAGCTTTTTGGAGTGCCCGCTGATGCTGGCGGAGTCGCTCGGCCGGGGTCTTTGTCCGCCCAAAGAGGGTGTCCTGCGGTCATAGTCGGGTCGGGGGATGTCAGCGGTCGTAAGGGAGGGCAGAACGAGTAAGGGGGGGGGGGGGGAGAAACAGGTTGGACTGGGACTCACGATGATGTTCATATCTTCTTGTGCTTGTAGCTGATCTCTGCCGGGTTGGAGCGGTGCGGGCAGCGGGCCGAGTCTGGCGGCTGAGCAAGTGGGGAGCGAGGACAGGGAAGGCGACCCTCAGTCGATGAGAGCAAGCCGGGAAGCGATCTCTGAGTGCGACTTGGAAAGCGCTTTAGATGTGCACGTCTTGTCTCGATCAGCGAGCGACAAGTGTCGGACTGAGCCGAGGGAAGCGACTCGTTCTCCTCCTCCGTCTCCTCCTCGACCTTGCCCTGGACCTTGTCCTCAATCGCCGACTCGTTTTTTGAATCGCTTTCGATCATCAGAAAGAGTCATGATGCCGGCGCCTACTCCTCGTCCCAACGCCCGATCGAACCGTCCGCTTTGGTTGGCGGTCGGAGTCGTGACGACGCTGGTCGGGTCGGCGTACTTGTTCAAGTCGACCCTCGACAAGCGCACCCAGTCAAAGCACAAGCACGCCCGTCGCAAAGAGTACCCCAACCCGATCTAGTTCCTCCTCTCCCCTGTTGCAGTCGTCGGTGTCGTCGCCCGCATCGCCTCCCCAACCTCGCTCGTGTTCGCTGCTCTCTTTTCCCTCTCTTGTTCACACACATACATTCTACGCACACGCGCCTGTATTCCATAGATTGCCACCTTATACCCCTCCCGCATTTCTTGTCTGACCCGCCCTCAAGCTTGTCCGCGCCCGCCATGCCCGCCGTCCCGACTTCGACCGCCACGAGTTCGCCCGCGTTTGACCCGAAAGAGGTCACCGTCGTCTTTGTCCTCGGTGGACCAGGCGCAGGTGAGCCTAGCCTCAAAGCTCGCTTTCATCTGAACGCGTGTCTCCCTGCTCAGAGCAGCGGGCGGGGGCAGACCGTGTCACCTCGATCACTTCACTGAACTCGAAATCTCACTCGGCGCCATCCCTCTCGCACGACTTGCACAGGCAAAGGAACCCAGTGCGCACAACTCGTCAAGCAACACGGTTTCGTGCACCTCTCGGGTCAGTCGACTCTTCACGGACGGATGGGGGACTCGGGGCCTCCCAACCGCGCACCGCTGACGCCACACGCCTCCTCCGATACACCTCCCCAGCCGGCGACCTCCTCCGCGCCGAACAGAACCGCGACGGGTCCGAGTTCGGCGCCATGATCAAGGAGCACATCAAGGAGGGCAAGATTGTCCCGATGGAGGTCACGATCAAGTTGCTCGAGAATGCCATGCGCGCCGCCATGAGTTCGGAAGCCGGCGAGGGCAAGGAGGCGACCAAGCAGGCGACGATCCCGGCGAGGAGGTTCTTGATCGATGGGTTCCCGAGGCAGATGGACCAGGCCATCAAGTTTGACGAGTCGGTGAGTCTCCTTGCGCTTGGAGCGGCGGTGTCTTCCGGCGACTTTCATCGCACTCGCGATGGAGCTGCTGGTTGCGACGGCTTCTTCCCGCGAGTACAGATCCCGCTAACCCGGTGGTTCCTCGTTTACTTCCCGTTTCCTGCAGGTCTGCCCGTCGAAACTCGTCCTGTTCCTCGTCTGCCCCGAACACATCCTCCTCGAGCGATTGCTCGAACGCGGCAAGACGTCGGGTCGCGATGACGACAACGTCGAGAGTATCACGAAGCGCTTCCGTAAGTCTCGGGGAAGGGAGTTCCGGTTAGGCACGCACGCTGCTGTACAGTTCCTTCACCTTGGGGGCTGTACAAGAGCGGGCTGCGTACCTCAGAGCGTCCCAGGGAGACTCTAACAGCTGTCCTGTATCTGCAGGCACTTTCGTCGAGACTTCGATGCCGGTCGTCGACTACTACCGGAAACAGGGCAAGGTCGTCGACGTGAGTCTCCCTTCCTTCCCTTCCTTCCCTTCCTTCCCTTCCTTCCTTCCACGCGACTTGGCAGACTGATCGAGGCTCATACTCATCTCTATGCGCAATGTTGCTGGCTGTAGATCGACTCGTCCAAGTCGATTGACGCCGTCTTTGCCGACATTGAAAAGGGGATTGCTCCGATCCTCGCCTAGAGGGTGCCACCACTTGCGTCTGGTAGTTCGTCCACGTGTGTGTGTTATACATTGTTATACGTCTTTGCCGCCCCGCAGGAGTACGTTGCCTTGAGATGTCAAAAAGTCAAGAGATGTCAAAAGACGCGCGACTCGCTGTCCCGTCGCGAGATGACGTCGACGAGGGCTCTCTCTCTCTCTCCATCCGTTCACTCTACAAGGAGGACAGCGACATGGTCACGACTCGCTCACAAGACGACTCTGCTCACCAAGCGGCGACGGCGGGCGACAAGCGTCCCGCCGCCGAGTCGCAGCACGACGACGCGTCGCCCAAGCGGCACAAAGCCTCGTCGTCGTCGTCCTCGGGTTCGCACAAGGAGGACCACCACCACCACCATCAGCAGAGGCATCACGAGAAGAAGGTGGTGCAGATGCCTCCTGGCGTCGAGAGCGACCAAGAGGACAAGGCGGAGGTGGCTGACGGAGGCGGCACGCACTCGACGACGGCGAAGAAGGAGGAAGAGACGCCGGGTCCTCCTCCGCCTCAAGAGTCGACGTCGACGGCGACCAAGAAGGAGGAAGAAGGAGAAGGCGGGGGAGAGGCGGTCGAAGGTAACGCAGAGGAGGGCCAGGTGCCGAAGCATGAACCGAACCCTGACCCGGAGCGCAAGCATGGTGAGTAGCCTGGAACGATGAGGTGGAGGCACGCGCCAGCAGCAAGCCAAGCTGAGGACTGCCTGCGAATAACAATATATGCAGGCATACTCGAAAAGGGCTTCATCTATTTCCTCTTCCGGCCGAAAGTCGAAGTCGAGCACCCCGAATCGCTCGACGACGTCTCGAAATTCCACATCCTCTTGGTCCCGCACGGGACGAAATTCCACCGCCTGATCGCGGTCGGCAAGAAGGCCTTGCCGGAAGCGAGCGAGTCGACGCGGCCGATCTGGGGAGAGGTGCTGAATGTTGGGGAGGATTTGAAGGCCCTCAAGGAAGGCCTCGGAGCGTACACGTATGAGACCAAGACGTTGGGTAAGTTTGAGTGGGGCATCTGTGACGACCCACACACGACGCCACACCAATTCACCGACCCAACGTGCTGCACCCAGGTACTCGCCACCAACCGGGCGCGCGCGTCGCCGGAGCAGGCGCCTACGTCCTCCACGCAGCCGAAAACTACCCCAAAGACTCGCAAAACGCCTCGGCCGTGTACCACACCTACCTGATCTACGAACTCGCGATGCCGCACCAGCTCGGAGAGGTTCAGCATGCCTTGCACATTCATGAGGAGGGAGGGTTCACGCTTCAGGTCAAGAACCCGGAGGCGCCTTCGACGAACCCGGCCGTGCGGGACAAGCCGAAGAGCAAGCAGCCCAAGGTGAGGAGGCGTCCTGATTTTCGCTTTTCTTGCGACTCTCGGAAATGTCAAAGAACAAGAAGCCTGATGACGACGGCCCTCTTCGCACCGCCCGCCCACAGTACCCGGACGAGTTGCACAAACTCTTCAAGACCAAGTTCATCCCGGCGGACCCTCCCGCCCTGCTCGACTACCCGGGCGCCGAACTGCTCCTGATCGCGTCGAAGCACACGCCGGAGCAGGACACGTCCAAGAAGGCCAAGAAGGAACTCGACGCCGAGGAGGCGGAGCTCGAGCACGATATCGAGAAGCAGACGAATGGGAACGAGGCGAAGAAGGTCCTGAAGGAGATGGGCTGTGAAGGGTTGATCGAGGGGAAGGCGCTGGAAGGTCATTGGGAGTAAAGGGGGAGCGCGGCGATCTCGCTTGCTTGGTGATCAGTGTGTTGTGCTTGCAGTCAGGTGTCCGGAGACGTGAAAATCTGACTTTACAAGTGGGGTTCTTCAAGACTAGCACGTGGAAACGACAACACAAGCGGTATGTACAGAGACAGGACTTTGTTGGGGAGTTTCTCAATTGCTCCATTCTTTCGACCCAACCGATCCGATGACAGCCTCGGCCGGGTACTTGGCCACCTCCTCAGCCGTGAACCCCCCGTCTTGCAACGCGCGTTCGTGCGTCGCTTCGAGCACGACGCGCGGGATGATCTCGTCCCCGAGCGGGTGGGTCGCCGCCGCTTTCACGGCTTCGTACCACCGTCGGGCGCAGAGACACCACACGCAGGGAGTCCTCCCTGGAGCGTTGGTAGAGGCGGTGGCGGCGGTGGAAGGTGAGAGCTGCTTGCGGAGGGAAGGGAAGAGGGGCCAGAGGTCGTTGCCGCGGCCTGCATTTTTCGTTCACCAGCGGAGAACAGTGGGTCAGGGCGGGTGGGTACACACAAACGCGCGTGCGAGAGCTTGGGCGGACTCATGACGCACTCTTTGAGAATTCGAGAAAGGTTGGAGTGACGACGGCTGCGACGGTGTGCGAGCCGGGATCGTGCGGGCTTGCGTCGCAGTAGTTCTGTAGCGAGGATGCCTTCCGTCAGTGTTGAAACTCTCTGGGTCTCGAAGAAGAGCGTCTGGTTGCGAGTGCAACAAGCCTCGAGAGCGTTGAGGAGAAGTGGCGCAAAGTGCCACTCACGTTGCGGAAGAAGCCTGTAGTCGGACCGTCTCGGACGGGTGCAGGTCGCAGCGCACTCCCGAGGACTGCGTTCACAGTCAGAACCAGGGCGGTCAATCCGCGGTTCGTTCGAGTCCGATCAACTCGGGTCCGCAGCGTGTTGGTCAAAGATCCTCGCGATCGGGAGAGAAAAGTCGAAAGCAACTCGGGAAGGTCTGGCGGCGGTCGAGAGTGTCGAGCCCGCACAATGTAGAGGGCGTCAAGCTTACCGTTCTTGCGTTCAAAGATGGGCAAGCCGTCGATGAGGGTCGGTTCCGATGATGATGACATGTCTACAAACGGCGGGGAAGGCGGCGGGCGGTAGAACGGCGGGAGCGGGACTTGGCTGGCGTAGGCGCGAGTGACGAGGCGCTGCGTCAAGTTACGGTGGCGCATCGCCCAGCTGGACCAGCTAGTCTAGACGAGCTGAGAGGACAGAGAGAAGCGAGTTGATCTCTTGCCTTTCCACCGCGCATCGCCGACTCAACTCGGACCCGATCAAGCATACAGACAGGCAGCGGGATGAGCTACCGTCAACTGCCGCCGCACATGGGCCGCGCCCCCGTCCGCTACGACGACGTCGACTCGGCCGCACCTTCTTCTCATTCAGACCGTCGCGCACCTCCTCCTCCCTCGTACCCAGACCGCTACGGTGGTCACCGCGGTTACGATCGCAGAGACAGTCGGGATTATGACCGCGGCTATGACCGCGACAGGAGAGGAGGAGGACGTGGCTACGAGAGCAGGAGGAGCAGGAGCCCTGTGCCGCAGCCGAGGAGGGACGCAGACAGCCGAGGAGGCAGACCGAGAGCGTACGACTATGATCACGACTATGACAGGCGCGATCGAGGTGCGTGACGGGCTTGCACTCTCTATTCTCTCTTCCGTTCGCGGTGCTGATCCTCGACCTCGACCTCCACGCTTCACAGATCGCAGACGGACTCGCTCTCCGTCCCCGGCGGCTCGCGATAGGTCGCGTTCCCCGCCGCGCCGACGCAGGCGATACAGCAACGAGTCTCGTTCCCGATCGCGTTCTCCTCGTTCTCGATCGCCCCCTCCCGCTCCGCGCGACGGTCGTCGTCGTCGTCATGATGACGACGACGACGAAGACGACGACGACGCTGAAGGGAATCGGCGCGGTGAGCGTAGGCGAGACAGAGGAGGAGAGGGCAACAGGAGGGAGGAGAATGGCGGCCGCGACAACAAAGGCAAAGGCAAGGATGTCGTCACGGCGGACGATGCGGCCGAAGTCGACGCGCAAGACATTGCCGCCTTGATGGGATTCGGTGGATTTGGGACTACTCAGGTCAGCCACCTCTTGCCGGGGCTCGGCGAAATCGAGGAAGCGGACGCTGAACCTCGTTTTTAACTTTGATGCGAAACAGGGCAAGGAGCACGTGCAAGAGGTCGAGGGCGTCGCAACCAAGCAAGAACGCCACTACCGCCAGGTGAGCAGGCCAATCTCTCCTCCGCTCCTCACATGGCCCGCTTGACGAGGCCGTTCAAACTCACGTCTGTTTTGTGTCCCCGCCGCGCAGTACATGAACCGCAAAGGTGGTTTCAACAGGTCTGTCCGGTCCGCATCTGCTTCTCGGCGATGGTGTGGCATTGCTGACTATGCTGCTGTGCTCGTTCCAGGCCGCTCGACAAGATCCGTTAAGCGAAGGCATGTTCGGTTCGTCGGCGGCGTCGGGAAGGGCGACTTTCGAGTCGACAACAGCCCAGACGCTGCACAACCGGCGTGCAAGATCTCGAGCAGCTGTAGCATCGCTCTCCTGTCCCTGGTCACAAGACGTTTCCAAGCTCGTTGATCTGAGTGTATGCAAGCGAGGAGTTTCCGTCGGTCACGTGACAGTGTCCGGACAAACGGTTGTGGCCGACTTCCTCTTTGCCCCCGTACACAACACATTGCTCGCTTGCCGCTCTACGCCGAATGCTATTCAAGTCGATGTCAAACTTCCTGAACGCGCTCGCTCGCTAGATCGACGCGGCTTGACTCCATTTTGCTACATCGTCTCCTCGAAGGGAAACCAAACACAGACGACCAACAATGGCGGGCGTCGCTCCGCCGTCTACGCCTCGGACGACCAATACCACCGATGCTGAAAGCTCGCGGCATCACCCGAGTCGGCAGTCGCACGGCCTCGCGGGCGAGGAAGTCCTCGAACTCACCACGTACGCCCCCTCGCCCCTTTTGATGAAGTTTGCATTCTGCTGAGAAACCCACATGCGAACAGATTCGCTGAGAAGAAGGCTTGGATCGACGAGAAGATCCAGGTGAGAGAGACTTTGGCCAATTTCCCCAGTCGCGCGCTGTGCAATGGAAAGAACCGATGCAGAAGGAGCAATGGACTGACGGTTTCCCTTCTTCCCGGTCCTGCTGGATGCCATCCAGTTCCTCTCTACCTTGCCGGAAATCAGAGCGAGCGAGCCGGAACCTCCCGCCTCGCCCGCCGCGACGTCCGCCGAATTGGAAGCGTGGTGGGAAGAGCATCGACGGATCGAGCGAGAGATTGACGAGTACGACATGGGGGACCTTGCGAGGATGCGGCAACTCGCTCGAGGTGAGCCCCCCCCCCCCCCCCGATCAGCGACCACGAAACGAAGGCGAAGCGGAAGCCAGGTACTCACGCCTGAACCTTTGCACGCGCGCGCTTCAGATAAGAGTAAGCATGCTCTCTCGCCGCGAGATACCGACTTGATCGAGATTACCTTGACGACGCTCTTCTCGGTTGACAAGTTGCTCCACCTCCTCCGCCACCGTCGGCGTGCATTGACCCTGCTGCGCCACCGGCTTCTGTAAGCTTGCCCTCCCGGTTTCTTTCCCTCCCCACTCGAGGGAACTCGGATGCAGAGCTGAGCGACCGACACTTCCAGGTGGGAAGAGACGACCGAGACGGCCTGGGAGCGTTATCGTGCCATCATCGAATCAGACCTGCCCGCCTTCCTTCGACACGCGCAAGCTGCATCCGGACCACCGCCACCATCCGACCCGTTGCGCAACTCGCAGCGTTCGTCGTCAATCTCGGCGAGTACTTCCTCGACAGACCTCGGTGCCTCGTTGCGATCTCTCTCTGCGTCGACCTCTTCCCGCGATCTCGCAAGCAGCGCCGGATCCTTTTCGACGAATCGGGCTCAGTTGTCACAGCTGGCGTACACGACCTTGACGACGAATGCTCGTACCCTCTCCGCCTCTCTCGTCCCCGCTGCGGCCGCCTCGCTTGATAAACTGATCGACGCGTCGCCGACACCGTTGCCGGTTTCGTTCCTCGACGCGCAGGACCGACTCGAAGAGGTCGTGTCGGCGTTGTTGGGAGACGGGTTGGATCGTTTCGCCGCCGAGGTGATCCGACAATCCGAGATGGTCGTCATCATGCGGACGGACATCGATCGCATTCAACAGGAGTCGACCACCTTAGCCGCCGAAGCGGTATCGGAAGCATCCACTCCGACTCGTGAAACTCTGGCAGAGCTTCTCGGACGTCTCGAGCGAATCCAGACACGAGTCGACGACGTACAGGACCAGCTCCGTGACCTGCCTCGACCTCGACATTCGGCAGTTCCGAATCAATCCGAGCACACTGCATCACTCGTCGCCGAGATCGAGACGCGGCTGTCGAGCTGTCGAAAGTCGCTGGCGGAGACGTCTGCGGTGGTCCACATCTACCGCCAACGACTCGACGTCTCGACGGAACTTGAAGCGCTGCTCCTCGAGATGCGGGAATCGTCAGATCGACTCGAAAAACTCTTTGCCGAGTCAGGCTCTTTGAATGGACGACCCTCATGCGATCTGCAACTGCCCGACAACGACTCTCGCCAAGTTTCCTCCACTCGGCGGCTGTTCGCCGAACATGCGGCAGCTTGCGAGTCTCGCACATCGAGTCTTTCGACCGACGTGTTGCAAGCGCAAGATCTTTGCAAGCGCGCGGCGCGACTCGTCAACGCGGCCCGCGACGTCAACCTCGACATTTCAATACGACAAGACCTGCGAAGAGCCTCGAACAGTCTTCGCGAGAAGGTGGCTGAGGCGAGCAGGATCCTCGAGTGGGAAACGGCGCATCGCGAACGGGTGGTCGAGCTCTCGGCTTGGCTGCTCTCGCTCGAGCGGTGTCAAGCCTTGCTCGCCGAAGCAGAGTCGAGCACACGCGAGCAACTCCAACTGGCCCTGTGGCGAGAAGGAACCGCCGCAGTGATCGACGACGACGATGGCGGCGCTGCTGCCCCGGTTATGGCGTCGATCGATACCGCCCTCGCCGACTTGAGCGCGAAGCGTCAACTTGTTGCGGAACAGTCACGCGCCGCACCCTGCGCCGGACCGGCGGCGCTCGCGTCCCTTCAGGAAAGGATGGATGGACTCGACGAGCGAGTTCGTTTCCTCAGAACCCGCCAGTCGCTCATCGACCGAGCGCACGAGCAAACGCGCGCGATCGAGGCGGTCGTCGAATCACTCTCGTCCATTCGAGCGCGCACGTTCTCGGTCGTCTCTCGCGTGCAGTGTGATAGCAATCTCGCTTCTTCAGATGAAGATGAGATCGACCGGATCGCACAAGATTTCGACCACCTGCGCCAGAACCTCCACGCTCGAGTGCCCTTCCTAGCGGCCGGACCCTCGTCGGCATCGTCCGAGGTTGACCTTACATCGCACGACGCGAACATCCGTTCAGTCCTGAACGAGATGTGCATTTCGACCGCCGGGCTCATCGACTCGTCGCGACAGTCCGTCGTGAATGCGACTAAAGAGCTCTCGCGCTTAGAGGTGCACTCAACCGGGAGCGACAAAGCCCAAGAGGTTGCGCCCGAGGTTGTTGCTGTAGGCGTTCCGGCGGATCACGATGCAGGTCTCGGTAAGCTTAACCCTATCTCCTTCCCGGATCCTCCACAGCGAGCTGATCTTGCCCATTCATGTTCAGAAGAAGTGGCATTGCCTGTAGCGCCGCCGCCCGAGCCGCCCGTCCGCCCCGAATCCGATTCTCGAGTTCACCTCGACCTGTCAGTCACTCCGACAACCGAAGCCAAATCTCCATCAGTATCCGACAATGCCGCGCCCAAAGTCGCCGACGACCTCTTTTCGCCCGAGATCGGCTTGGAATACTCTGCCGCAAAACACCGAATCGACGACGATTGGCTCGCGCCTCTCGAGGAGCCGGCGACGGTGAGGTCGCTTCGCCAGAGAATACGCGCGATCCCGACTCTCACCTGGCTGTCGCCGAGCATTCTGCGACTTCCAAGAGAGGCGGACGTTGAAGAGATCGTCGCAGAGACGGCAGGGTGCACAACAACTCTCGATGAACTCCTCGCCGAATCCTCCTCCGACAACATTCCCTCTCTCCGGGCACTACGTGACGAGCTCGCTGCGCTCGAACCCGCGACGACGCGCGTGCAGAAGTTGGCGGCCTTCGCAGAGTGTACGTCGCAGACCGACACCGCATTCAGCGGGCTCTTGGATCATATCGACGCGGCGGACCTGCAGGCGGACCGAACAGACGAAAGGCCGGAGGCGCTTTCCGCAGCTGCTGATGCCATGACGGCATTACATCGAGCAGCAATCGAGTGCGCAGACGATCCGCGGGTTCAGCGAACCTTGCAACGCGTCGAGTCGACCTACAACGAACTCCTCGACCTCCTGCCGCCCAAGACCTATCCACCGATTCCTGCAGGGCATCGCACGCTGCCGCACGCTGCCGATGACACCAAGTCGACAGATGGCGGCAATACTCGGACGTCTTTGCGTGAGATGGAACGGCAGGGTCTCAAGTCTCCCGAGTCAAGCAGAAGTTCGTCACGGGCGTCGACCGCGCGCAGCAGCCTGAGCAGGTCCACCGCTTTGCGATCCGGCGCGACCACGCCGACGACTACACCATGGCGCCGATCATACGGCTCGTCTTCAACCCGAAACTCGATCATTGATGTCAAGTCCAGCCGTTCGACCGTGACTCGCCCTTTTTCGTTCGACCAGGCACGCTCTCCCGCCGGCACCCGCAGGTCGGAATTGATGTCGCCTCCGTCGACTCACCGTCGTCCGGCACCGGTTTCTGCGTTAACAGGGATCCGACCGCGCAACAAGGACAGCGCATCTGTCTTGCAGGCAGTTCCGTCGACGCCGTCGCGGTCGAGGCTGACGGCGAAGCCGACATCTGGTACCACACCGCGCGATGTTACTCCTCGGCGAGGCCTCAGTCCGGCGAGAAGCGCTGACTCGGATGATGGACGTAACAAGCTCGACCGTGCGGTCAACCTTGTCGCGAAGGCGATGCCGTTCGTGACGATTGAGCTCGCGGAGGGTCGTTGGACGGACGAGAGTGGCGTCTACCTCATAGGCGAACGTCCGTGCTTCTGTCGGCTGCTGCGAAGCAAGCAGGTCATGGTGAGTGGGCGCCGTCTCTGTCGTGCACGCTTGTGCAGAGTCCGGCTGACGCAAACGGCGCGATAGGTGCGGGTCGGCGGCGGTTGGCTGGAGTTGTCTCAGTACGCCCTTTCTTCAGTCCTCCGCCTTGCTCAGCTGACACGGAAGTGGCTGCAGATTTATCTTGACGCACTTCGGCCCGGATGAGAAAATCACACTCTCGCCTGTCAGTACGCTGAAAAGATCGAGCACGGCCGAAAGCCTGTCGCCCATTCGCAGCCGACTGAGCCTCTCTGCGTCCACGAGCTCGGCGAGTAACCTCGCCTTGTCCGGTACGGGCATCTCGAGCGAAGCGGCACTGGGGGGAAGTAGTAGTTCGATCAGCCCACGTCCGACGCCGCGATATTCCTTCGTCGGTTCGACACCGCTGTCGCCGTCTACACAGCACGTTCGAACACCTCGGCCCCGCGACCAACTCACGTCAGGGTCCACAAAGACACCGCGAGCACCAGTATGGCGGCCGTGACGCTCGTCCCGCGAAGAAAAATGTAACAATCGTGTTGTCGTAGGAACAAAAGTCTTGCATGGATATACAGCAACATGAGTCAACACCTCCATCGGAAAGAACTCAGTGTCCTACGCGCCGTTTTGAGCGCTTCCTCTTCGGCTTTTTGGGTTTGCATTCGAGCGCGTCCGGATCTGCCTCGAGAGTGCTGAAGCCGCCGGGCTCGATCCTAGGCGTTTCGCTTCGCTCCGAATCGGTCTCTTCCGAAGCCTTGCGTTTCTGAACGAGGGATGTGATGGTCCGGAAAGCTTGGGCCGTAAAGATGCTCGCCTCGTCCAGCGGGATCCCCTGCTGGTCGACAGGTGCCGGAGAGCGGCTGTCGTTTCCGGACGATCCCCCCTCGCGAGTGGTCAGGTACTGAGCCGCGGCTCGTTTGAGTAGCTCCTCCCATGTCGCGTTGTGGGAGGAGGATGTGACATGGCTTGGGGCGCTGGCGACAGCTGCACTCGCCGTATTCGGTGGTTTCGTTTGCGCGAGCGTCGGAACCTTTTGTCCAGGTGCAAGGACGGCCGAGCCAGGTGAGGGTCGTGCTGTAGGCGAACCGAACACGGGCGCGAAGAGCTGCAGAAGGGGATCGAAGTCTTGGACAAAATCGAGCGGATTGAGGTAGGTGACCGGCGTGACGAAGCTGCGGATGCGACCTGATCAGCCAAGAATGCTGCTGCATGCTGAAGAGCTCGGAAGCTCACAAAGGTCGGCCTTCTTTGATGCAGTCGCAGAAGATCGAAACGGTCGGGTGAGCTACGAGCGGATCGAGCGTTAGCAAGGTTTGGCCACGAAACGCCACTTCAGCGGCAGGCTCACCCATGACGACGCCCGGATGGAAGCCCTCGATCTTCATGCCTTCCGGTTTGCGGCATCGAGACAAGGCGACGTAGGCTCTGCGTGATCAATTACGATCAGTTCCCACCGGCGAGCCTGCCGCGATCCGTGCGACTTACTGGCCCTTCTCGAACGTAGCGTTGAGCCGGACTCCCACGGCGTCGAGCGACTGCCCTTGGCTCTTGTGGATCGTGAGTGCCCTGTAACGTTCAACGCTCAGCTTCACATTGGGTCCTGGGCAACGAGGCGAGCCTGACTGACCAGGCGAGTTGCAGGGGCAGCTGGGTCCGCGCGACCGTGTTCTCCTTGTCGATGTCGATGCACCACGAGTGAGGCCTGATGATGACTGTAAAAGCAAGCTCCGTCAGCGTCCTTGTCGACTCATGGTTGAAGGAACCGAACAACTCACCTTGCGCGCCCGTTGCGAAATAAACGAGCGGAAAGACTTCCACCGCTTGCTTGTCGGCCCATTCGTCGGCAGCCTTCTCGCGCCACTCCTCGCCGCCAAAGGCTCCGCCAGAAATCTTGCGCTTCTGCGAAGGGCCAGCCTGCGTCGAGTCGAGCTTGTCGTCAAGGGGAACAAGGTCGCGATCTACCCAGTCGACGATGACGCCGCGGGAGCCATTCACCAAGCCCTCTGTGTCATCACTCGAGAGTCAGTGCGGTGTACGACTCTTACAGTGCTTGGGAACGCACGTTTGACGTTGAGATTGGCCAGCAGCAACACCTGAGCGCCTTTCTTGAGCGGCAAGCTTTTCGCCGGCGGCACGTTCGCAAGCTGTAGGCGCAGGCATTCCGTCAAGCTCTTGTCCAAAGGGCGAGGAACGACAGAGCAAACGCACCCGCTCAGCCATCACTGATCGCGCATAGCCTCCTCGAGCGTCGTCGAGCGCTTGAAAGGTGTAGGCTTCTTCTCGCAGCTTTTCAAACTCGCGTCGATTTTCGTTGTCGACCGCGCTGCGGATGGGATAGAGGTTTGTAGGCTGTCGCACACACCACACCCACACATCAAAGAGAACACGCGTCAGAACGAGCCCGTTTTGCAGGCGAAGCTGTCTTTTCGGCAGCGCACCTGGATTTTGATGTTTCCGCCTCTGCCGAGTTCGGTCCCACAGGTCTTGAGAAAAGCGATGCATTCGTCGTCGCAGATGCCGCGACGAATCTTGGCCAGAGTCGCGATAAAGGCTGGGTGGTCTTGTCGGTACACCTGCAGACGCGCGAGAGCTCGTTCACCAACCCTCCCGAAGCTAGAAACCATCATTGAAAGGCTACCTTGGTGAGCTCCATGACCGTAAAGGCACACTCAGCCCTAGGGGATGGGAATAAATCAGTATCTTGAAGAGTGTGGAATGCAAGGACGACCGATTTTACTCACCAAGCTTCGGTCTCGAAGGCGAAGCGGCGGACTCGCCATTCGAAGCCGCAGCCGCTGATCCGCTCGCCATTGCGTTTGATAGTATCCGTGCAGCGGAGTATTTCGTCTTGCGGGACGCCCTTGGCGCGCTCCTCGTAAGGGAGGCAGGCCTCGTGCAAGGGGATCTTTTGGAGGTTGTGGTGACCGCAGCGCATGCAGCGCAGCTCGTTCCGCGGCTCGGGGACGGGCGGCAGCTGGAAGAAATCCCCCGAGACGACGAGCTGTAAGCCGCCGAACGGGCGACGGTCGCGGCGGATGAGCTTGCCGAGGACGTCCAGCTTGGTAAAGAGGTCGGCGCCGATCATCGAGATCTCGTCGACGACGAGCACGGCCGTGTCCCGCCAGATCTTGACGCGCTCTTTCGAACGCATGATGCGATCGTAGAGGACCGTGACGGGATCCTTGCCGAGCCCGACCCCGCTCCACGAGTGTACCGTGATGCCCGAGACTTGGAGAGCGGCAATACCGGTCGTCGCCGTAATCTGGAACGGCTTCTGCAGGTGCTCGAGAAGCCGCGTGATCTCCTGCAGCAGGAAGGATTTCCCGACGCCGGCTGCGCCAGTGAAGAAGACGGAGCGACCGTTTCTGACCTCGTTCAGTACCGCCTTTTGCTCATCGGAGCACCGAGGGTCGGGTTCCCAGACTTTCGGTTCCTCTTCTTTGATACCGACTTCCTCCTTGATCTCGAAGCCTCCACGACCAGTGCCGTAGCGCGAGATGCCCGGCGCCGAGATGGTGAAGCCAAACTGCGACAGGCTCTGCTTGGCGAGCTCTTCCCGTTTCTTCTGCCGGTCGTTTGCGTGCTTGTCCTTTTCTCTTTGCCGTCGCTGTTGATTTCGGCAAGCGTGGTCTTGGTATTAGCGCGTGACCGCCAACGCGAGCGAGCATGAACGATACGATCAGAAAGGCTCACTCGTTCAAGAGCCTCGTCGCGTTTCCGCTCAATCTCCTCCCGTGTCCGTTTCTGCGTCGCTGACGGAGCTTGCGTAGCTTGCGGCGGGCTCGTAAGCATCGAAGAGACAGGAGCGAGTATGGTTGGCGAAGCGAGTCTGAACCCAGCCGAACCCGGCGCCTCAGTCGGACCTTTGGAGCGCAGGGGTTAGCTCTACAGTGCCCCCAAATTCCAACTCGAATGGCAGCCAGCTCACGGGCGTTGGCGGGTGCGAACGTGGTCGGCGGACGGTCGCCCCTTGTGGGGGAAACAGCTCTCGCTCCTCCTTCTCCCGCACGCTCAGGCCTGGTCGGCCTGTTGGCCTCGTCGGCGCACGCGAGCCCAAAGAGACGCTGGCCCAACGCGGTCAGCGAAGACGGCGGTCCGGCCTGCGTCGACGGCGACATTCTCGACGCGGTTGTTGTTGACAGATCAGTCGCGCCGGTCGGATCACCTGCTGGCGAGACGAGTCGGGGCCGCTTAGCGTCGCGCATGCATTTACCCACGCGCTATGCTGTCTTGACGCCCCTCACGCAGCTGTCCGACACCGCAGTCTGTCGCCTCCTCAGCTTCAACCTCGACTCCAAACTCGACGCTCACTGCTGGTCCGGAGCTACTGCTTATGTCCGACTAACTCCAGCCACGCGATTTTGACATCTTGCACCGAAAAAAAGTCATCAAGCTCGGGCCCACCACCGCAAGGCTGCTGTTTCGAGAAGTCTATAGCCTTGGAGACATGCGATTAATGCTGGGTGTTACTGCGCCACTGCTATGCATTCAGCGAGCTTCTCCCATCAGGCTAATAAGTTAAGTTACAGGATCACCGGCAGGCTGCGTCACAATTCGGACCAGTTCGGACAGCATCAGCCAGCGCCGCTCTCCGGCACTTTTTACGAATCTGTCCATGTCGGATCCCTTCGGCTGGGCTTGTACAAGCTTGTCCGACACTTGGGGCCGAACCGAATCTTTGCGAAGTTATCCTAACTTAGAGCTTATCTTTTTCGGGCTGCCGTGCCCAGGCTATGCGGCAACGATCCGCTTATAGGAACCGAGCGAAGCGAGGGACGAGACGAGCGGTACTCGTCGGCTCCCCGGATTCTCCCCCCAGCTTAACTCGCCTTCTTGCTCGGCCCTCCGCACGATCTGCATCACCTGAGGTCCATCAAGCTCGCCCTCCACGCCTATGGCCTCAATCTGTCTTGGCCCCGGACGAGGGGGACGGCCAGCCGCTGCTGCAGACTTTTCCCTCCAACACCCATCTCCCTCTCGCCACCCAATCTCCGCTTCTATCACCGCTTGACCGGGTCCTGCCCCTGCTCCGACCCCTCTCTCCCTGCACCGAAGCCCCCGCCACCGCCACCATGGCTCCGAGCTACTCTACCGCCAGCTCTGACCGAGTACCGAACGAGAAGGCAGATGCTCAGAAGAAGGAGGACCTGCCGACCGGCGTCGTCCAGATGCGAGTCGATGGTCGCTCCGACGACGAAGAGGCACAAGATATTGAGGAGGTCGACGGCGTGTTTGGCGCACAAGGCGCTGAGCCTGGCCAGGTTAACTACCGCAGGTTCGTCTCGACCCTCCCTGTATCACTTCGCCCGGACGGAGCTAGTGCGCCCGAGGTACTAAAAAACTTTTCTTCGTCATGCAGTGTCGGCTGGGTGTCTACGTCGATCCTCCTCATGAAGTCTCAAATCGGTCTCGGTACGTACGCGTTCCCGCAGTCCTGCCTTCGGTCGAGGAGGACGCGGTCGTCGCGAAAGGCCCAACCAGTCACCGGCATCGTCTGACACAGGTCTATCCTGCAGGTGTTCTCGCTATTCCGGATGTGTTCCACACTCTCGGTCTTGCCCCAGGCAGTACGTGGCTTTTTGCGGTTAGCGGGCGCGGAGAGTGGCGACGGAGCTGACTCGGCTCTACCCGCAGTCATCATTCTGCTGGTCATTGCGGCCCTCACCACATACGCCGACTGGTACATCGGCATGTTCAAACTCAAGCACCCTCAAGTGTGTAAGCTGCAGGGTTTGCTGTTCGTCCGGGCTCGCACTGAGCTGATCGCGTTACCTCTTTCAGATTCGGTATCCGACTGCGGTGAAGTCATGTTCGGAAAGGTCGGCGGAGAGCTGTTTGGTATCGGGTACTGGCTGCGTAAGTCTTGCTCCGAGGCAGTCTTCTGATCCGACAGGTCGTCTGACTCGAGATTGCCGCACGCAGTCATGACTCTCATTTCCGGCTCCGCCTTCCTCGGACTTTCGACCGCCCTCAACGCCATTTCCATGCACGGCACCTGCACCGCCGTGTTTGTCGCCGTCGCCGCTATCGCGACTCTGCCGCTCGCGTCGCTCCGTCGTCTCGAGAACATCAAGTGGATCGGCTGGATCGGTCTCATCTCGATGCTTGTCTCCATTCTCCTCGTCACTATCGCCGTCGGAGCCGGCGGACGCCCGTCCCTTGCGCCCCAGGAGGGCCCCTACGACCTCGGTATCGTGATTTGGGGCAAGCCGAAGTTCTCCGATGCGATGAATGCGGTCGCCAACATCCTTCTCGCCTATGCCGGTACTGCCGCATTGTGAGTCTGGCCTGCACTCTCGCGCGTGACTAGTGCGTGTGCTAATACATTCTGCCTATAGCCTGCCCATCGCCTCCGAGATGCGCGACCCCCGCGACTACCCGAAAGCCGTTCTCGCTTGCCAGGGCTTCGTCACTGCGTTTTACCTTACCATCGGTATCGTAGTGTACTGCTATGCTGGCCAATACGTTGCTTCGCCCGCCCTTGGCACCGCCGGCGTTTTGACCAAGCGAATTGCGTACGGATTGGCAATCCCGGGTCTCCTCGCGGCCGCTGTCATTGTGAGTAACTTCCCGACCGCTCTCCCTATACCAGCTGTCTGACTCTATCTCTAACCACACAGTACACTCATGTGAGCGCGAATAGCATTGCTGCGTCCGATTCCGACTCCGTGCTGACATGATCTTTGCCACCCAGTTGCCGGCCAAGTGGATCTTCGTTCGCGCCCTCCGCAAGTCGCACCACCTCACCCACAGCACCAAGACCCACTGGGTTGTCTGGCTCAGCTGCACCTTCGGATGCGTGCTCTTCAGCTACGTCGTCGCGAGCGCGGTGCCCGTCTTCAACGGCCTGTGAGTCCAAGAAGCCTTTTCCCGCGAGCGGATCTTCCGTCCGAGCGCAAATGTGTGGCAGTATACACGATCAGTACTGACGCATAATGCTCTCTTCTTTGCTCCTACAACAGTGTCGGTCTCGTCGGAGCCCTGTTCGGCAGTTTCTTCTCGCTCACCGGCGTCTCGTTCATGTGGTTCTACGACGTCCGGGGCCGTTTCCGCGTTGCGGAGAAGCGCACGTTCTCGTTCTGGCTGCTCGTCACCCTCAACATCTTCATCGTCTTTGCCGGTCTCTTCATCATGGTCGGCGGCACGTACGGATCGATCGTTTCCATCATCGACTCGTACGAGGCCAACGGAGGACGACCGTGGGCTTGCGCCGACAACTCTGGCAGCGTCTAAAAGCATTAGAACCTAGAGAGACTCTTTCCGGAAACCATGTAGAATCAGTAGATAGCACTATCCTTGCATCACTACGCAACCTTGACGCATTTTCAACGCCACCGGCGTCGGACCTGTTCGCAACAAGCCGGGAGGGATTCAGGAGATTCGCGGAAGGTATACCGTGCTTGCAGCGAAGAAGGAAAGGTGTCGCTCACAAGTGTAGAAAGGAAAACTCCTTTCCCGCCGCAGCTTGCAGCTACGGTTTGGCTCGGGCACGCGCCGCTGCGCGTGTCTCCAAGAACGCGCGCCGCTAAAAGATCCCGCGCCCGACAAACCAGCGTCTCGGGAAACCATGGGTAGTAAGTAAGTCAGAAAAGACGCCATGGTCCAACCAGATCAAGCGGAACCAAAAACACGCGCACTGATCGCTTCGTCTTGACGCGTGCAGAGGACCACCACCGCCGGTTGCGACGGGCAGGGCGTCGCTGCTGCACTACTTTAGCTCTTCGCCGAGCGTACGCACCGACAGCGCCTCGGTCGGGTCGTCTTCGCCTGCTCGCGCCGGTCCGTCGCGCGCCAACTCGCTGCCGCACGCCAACGCGACTTCATCGTCGCTCGGCCGGGGCAAGGCGGCCGCCGACAAGTCTACGCCGCGCGCGCCTCTGCGAGCGACACAGTCCCTCGGTAGCCTCGAGGCGGCTAGGCGAGACGCCCCCAATCCGCCGGCGGTCGCCTCGACGAGCTCCTCGAGTGGAGCACCTCCTCAAGTCCCTCGTCAGCTGGCTATCAACGACGCTCGGCGCTCGCCCCGCTTGCGGTTGACACCGACAGCCGAGGAGAGTGAAGAGGACTACCGCCCGCCGCGAAATTTTGTCAAGGCCGAGTCACTCACGCCGCGCAGGAATCCGCCCCGCCTCGCTGCTCGCAACTCGTCTCCCGCGCCGTCGCCCACCGCGGCAGCCTTCCCGGCTCCCCGCAGTCCACGCGCCTCGGAGAGCACACGCAAGGGCAAAGAGAAAGCGGTGGAAACGGCCAGCGACGCGGAACTCGCGACGCACGTCAAGATGGAGAAGCGCGGCAGCGTCGATCCCCTCAACCTCTGCACTCCCTCGCCGGCCAAGCGTACTCGGCAGCGCGCGCCGAAAAAGATCTTTTCGTTCACAGTCGATGAAAATGGTCGCGACGTGCTCGACCTGACCCTGTCTTCGCCGTCGGCCGCATCGATGGCCACCTTGTCCTCCGATTCCGACAGCGAGATCATCGTGGTCCGCTCGCGTCGGCCCAGCCGCGCGCCATCCACCGCGTCGAAGCAGCCAACTTCACCGACTCGTCGCATCAAGGAGGAACCCACGCCCTCAAGGTCGCGCTCGAGCGCGGCGTCGCGGTCGCCGCAGAAGACGCTTCGCCGCACGCAGGCGATCGCCAAAGCTCTTCAGGCAATCTCGAGCCCCAGCGGCAGCGTTGCTGGTCCAGTGCAGCGAAGTGGTGGTGCGGGCGCTCCGGCGGCGGTGTTTGGTGGTAGCAGAGCGGGATCTGCCACACCGACTCGAGCCGGCCCAGGCATTCAAGCCCGGATGAGGACGGAACTCTCCGCACCGTTCACGCCGACGAAATCAGACCGTACTGCTGCGTCGACCCCGTCCGTCTCCGTCACGCTGGCTTCGATCTCTCCGCCGCGATTCGGCGACCAGGAGCGCATCGTGTCCGAGCCCTCGACGCCGTCGCGTTCACACGCAGCGGCGGCGTCTACTTCCGCGAACGCGCTTGGGATCTGCAATCACCAAGCTTCCGGCGCCGGGGGCGCAAAGGGTCCCCACTCGGCGGAGCACTCGGCAGCGGACCACCATGTCTCGCCGGCTGCCCATCGCACACCGACCGCGCCCTCGTTTACAAAGAGCCTAGCGAAGCTGACGAACTCGGCTGTACGTCGGTTGTCGGCGGGAAAACCAGCCAACACCGGGACGTCCGAATCGATGTTTGTCCGTTCGCCCTCCGGTTCGCCGCTCTCGTCGCTGGCACCAACGCCAGCTCGTCAGGACTCGGCTCCCGAGAATCACCCACAGGCCTCGCCGAGCCGCAGTCATGTGCCGATCAAACGTATGTCTTCATTCGAGATCATCATCGACTTGCCACGTTCAGCCAGCGTGAGCAAAAAACCGAAACTCGATCGCGGCGGCAGCGGCGCGATGGCCAACGCAGCTCGACCGACATCGCCTGCGAGCGCTATCCCTAAGACTGCGAAGAAGGATGACAAGGATCGCAGCGAATGGGACGCGCTCATGGACGCCGACTCCGATGCAGACGAGGCCGACGGCGAGGCCAGCGAAGCGGAGAACTCTCCTTCTCCGGTCAAGACTCGCAAGGCAGAGTCGGCGGGACCGAAGCGAGCAAGCAGGGCGGCAGCATCGAGCTCGAGCGAAGCCGATTCCAGTTCGGACGAAGACGAGTTGGCGACCTTTCTCAGCCGAGCGCGAGCCCGCCGCGAGGCCGGCGAGACTCTCGCCCCGACGTCGGCGGCTTCGCCTGCCGCCGCGACTGTCCCGACAACGGTCTCTCCGCCGAGTCCCGGAACATCGATGCGTCGCTCGGGTCGTGCTCGGCGCGAGACCGACCACTACACGCCCGGCGGCTCGTCGAAGCCTGCCGCCGCTTCTTCGCGACCGGCTGCAAACGGAGGCAAGAAGGCGCTTCCGAGCCTTTTCGGCGGTCAACAAGAGCTTCGCGACGGCCGCGACACCTTCAACAAGATGATGCGCGCTCGCAAGAAGGAACAGGAGACAGGTCACACGACGGAGTGGTACGACAAGTGGAAGCGGGTCTTGCAGGGAGACGCGGAAGGCACGGTATGTCGCTTCTCCTGGCACGTTGGTACTATGGGGTGTTGATCACGTCGTTGTGCGCCGGACAGAGCGATGACGACGAGGATCAGACGCGGGAAGGCGTTTCGCATGAAGTGTCGGCGCTGGCCCAAGTTCAGCCCGGAGATGCCGCCGGCCTCGCAGCCGTCTTCGCGGAAGGATCTGACGACGAACTCGAACCTCCGAAGGCGATCCAAGCTGCTGCAAAGACCAAAGCCGAGGCGGCTGGCAAACTCATCGACGAAGAACGAGCGCGCGAGGTGGCCCAACTCGCTGGAGGCGTCGAGGCGTCGACAGGGAGACAAGAGCGGACGGTGTGGCAATCCGCACAGCCGCGCATACGGTCACTCGAGACGCTGTCTGCGACGATGGAGGGCGAAGGGTGGCTCGGACGCATAGCGTCTCTGCTCAAAGGTAATTTTCTCAACCAAGACACCCACGACGCCGATCCGCGTTGCTGATCTGCTCATTCCTCGGATACAGCGGGAATTCGTGATCCCGATGCGATGCCTTCGCCAGTCACGCTCTTCTCCGCCTTCAGCGGTGCGGATCACGGATCCGTTCAAGACCGGAGTACCTTGACAGACTGGCTATGCGAACTCAGTGAGTCGGCACTCGGCTGGTCTGCCTCCGAGAGCCTCGAGAACCTCGCTGATGGAAAGCTTACGCCCGACTACATCAAGTCTGCCATCCGTCGACACTGTCCAAACTCGTGTTCAAGCTACAGGCGTTGCTCGCGCGCCTTCTCAGGCTTATGGACGCCACGCAGCCCATCGCTTTCGAGCGCGTCTCGGCTTTGTTGGAGGAGGTCGGCCTCAAGAAGGCAGAACACGACGAGGTCGAAGATCAGGTGGCGGGCGCTGCCGCCAACAATGCCGGAGCCAGCGCAGATAGCGACGGTTCCGTCTTAATCGATCAAGCGCGGCGTACTCGTGTCGTCCTCCGCTGGTGCGGGCTGGTCCACGCTCTTCTTTCCGCTGCGTGAGTCGCACGTTGTGTCCTCGTCGCTTCCGGCGAACCCCTTGCTGATCTCGTCGATACAGGCCGCGTTCGCTCGCTGTTGATGACACCGTCAAACTTGCCGAGTTGGTGGTCCGACTCGCTCTCGACCCGACCTCCAGCCCCTTGCGGTCGAGTCTCGGCGAACTTCTGCGCTCCGTGCTGGCAACTATCCACAAGTCGCCTGCAGCCGTGAGTTGATCGCCGCATGCGTTCCGCGGACCCTTGTACTCACGTCTTGCTCTGCCACAGGGTGGACAGTTGTACGCTCAACTCGCTCGACAATATCGCGAGGCCAAGCCTCGGGTCCAATTCGCCGTTCTGCAAGCCCTGCCGCATGCCAGCGAGCAGGACAAGCAACTCCGTCGGTGGCTCGCCTGCGCCTTGCTCGCACCAGTCGAGCAGTTCGAGGAGGTCGCCTCGCTTCGTGATCTGTCCGAACCGGCGTTGCCGCAGATCCGCAACATGCTCGGCTCGCCTTCCGCCGACAACGTCTTCGTTCCCAAGGCGAACGCGGGCCCGGACGTGGTCGTCGACGGCATGCTCGTCGACCAAGCAAGGATGCTCATGCTTTCGCTCGCGTCGATCTCGTACGAAATCTACGACCGCGAGGATCGTACCGAGCTCAGGCACGACCTCGACGCCATTATCTCGCACATCCGCAAGATCGACGGCCGGGTCCGTGCCGACGCCCGCAAAGGGCTTGCGGTCGAACGCCTCCTCGCCAAGAATCTCTTCACGGCTCTGGTACACTCGCTCACGTATCAGTTGCGCGCTGCGCGCGGGCAGAGGGCCGGTTCCGACTTGACGGAAGAGGCAGCCCGAGCGCTCGCGGCAGAAGATCGGGCGGCCAAGGCTCAGGACGTCGCGCAGGATCCGAAGCAGCCGAAGCTTTCGTTTGGCCGCACGCCGAAGACTGAGCAACCATCAGCGTCGCTCAGCGCGCGCGTGACCGCGACCGCGGCCGAAAACGAAGACATGGTGTCTGATATTTCCGACGACGACGCCCTTCTCCGCTCGTGAATGACGCTTCGGTCACCCTCTCACTTTGCATGTCTCTATCTGTCCATCACTCTTTCTCCTCCAAAATCTCGTCGCGTTGTGTCTACCATGTTGTCCTTGCGCATCCTCATTCGATTTTCTCAGGATAATTCCGCTTTACAGTATTTGCTTTTTCTTCCCGTGACAACGATGCGTTCAACACATGGACTGGTCTCCGTCTTTCGAGGTGCTATATACTGTGCTAGAATTTTCGGCTTGCGGCGGCCTGCAGCCGAGCGATGAACACGCGCTCTCCTCATCCTCGCAGACTTTTGAAGGTGTACGTGCGCTCGGTGCCAAGCATGGCGGACAGCTCTTTTGCGACGGCCTTGACGGCATGGAAAGGTACGCCGCCCTCGCTACAGCTCCGAGCTGGTGCAGCAGCTGATGATCCCGACTTTCACCCCACAACACGACGACTTTGCATCTGTTGTTCGCCACGGCAGAGATCGCGTTGCATGACCTGCAGAGGACGTTGGATCAGCAGGGACTCGAGATCGTCGACAACCAGAAGGAGAACATGGTCGGCAGGAAGGCGTTGGCAGAGAAGACCCGAGGCACGTCGATCAAGTCGAGTACTGTACACCTCCGCGGCCTCGAGTGCGCTCCCGTTGACCAGTCCAGCGTCTACAGAATTCAGAAAAGTCCCAGACGAGGAAAAGGGCCCGGTCTTCAAGACCCTCCTGAAAGGTATGCTGCCCCGACCTTGACCTATTTTCGATCTTCCCGGACGCTGACGCCGCCTAGCCACCCTAAAGCCTACCAGACCGAGATCGACAACTTAACGCGGAGATCAAAGGTGGCAGAGAGCGCGTTCCTGAACGTGTACAAGCTGCTGGCGGAAGCGCCAGATCCGTTCCCTCTACTCGATGCCGCAGTCGTGAGTTTGCGTTCGATCCGCAAGCGTTCTGCCTTGTTCTAATGCCTCGTGCACTCCTACAGGACCAGACTGCTCGTGCTTCAGAAGCCAAGCTTCTCGAGGCGGACCTCGCGCGCTCGAAAGAAGAGAATGCCGCCCTCAAGCAGCAACTCAACGAGGCGCAGTTGGTCGAGAAGGAGCGGAAAAAGCTGGCCGAAAAAGTCGAGCGCCTCGAGTCTCGCGTTCGCGGAGTCCTTTATCCGCGTAGGTCCTCCGGCGGTCGGGCGTTGACGTGACTCGTTCTCGACAGATGAACGACATGATTCAGGAACGCGTCTCGGCGAAAGAGGCTGCACTTCACGCGACGTACGACGAGCGGCTGCGCAACTACGACGAACGGTACGTGTGCAAGCTCTCCGTCCTTTTGACCGAGGCTGGTCATGCTGAGGTTTTTCGTCGTCATCAGGGAGAAGGACTTGCAGCGTCAAGTCACGCTCGCCCGCTCTCAACTCCGCGAACTCCGCACGACTGCCGACACCAGTCAAGCTCGCTTACTGGATCATTCACAGCGGCAAGGCGCGCTCAGATGCCTCTACCCTTCAGACGCCCGGAGTCCGTACATGAATGGTCCAAGACTGACTCGCCCTCCGGATGCAGACCAGGAAACTGTTGCCCGACTCGCCGAGGCGGATCTGATTGCTGCCGACCTGGAGCGTGCTACGGCTCGCGTCGCCGAGGTCGAAGGCCGCAACGAAAAGCTGCGAGCCGAGATTGAAGCCGTCCGGTCCGGAAGCGAGAGCGCAGCCCGGTGCGTCCAGCCCTTGTCCGCGACTCCCGCACGAATTTCTCACGAATCTGATTCTTCCCTGTCCGTCAGGGTGGAAACGCTCGAGGCCCAGGTGTCTGACCTGCAGAACGAAGCTTCTCGCCTGATCCGCTCGCTCGACGCGCAAAAGGAACAGTTCGACGTCGACCGTGCCGAGCTGAGCAAGAAGGTGGAAGCTCTCGAGAAGGAGCAGACCTCGAAGGACAGCGAGATCGCTTCGTTCAAGGACAAGATGAAGCAGTACCAAGATTATGACGAGCTGAAGCGAGAACTCGAGATCATGAAGGTAGATCGATTCGCGAGGGGTACACCTTGGACAAGTTAGCATCGCTGACACACTAGCTCAAAACAGTATGTCGAGTTTGCGGGCATGGACCTCGACGACATGAACGACGAGTTTGACGGCGATGGCGACGAGTCCCTCGTGCGACTGCCCGACCCGAACGCCGACAAGGCCAACTTGCAACGCGGCAAGCCGCTCGAGAACCTCTTGATGGCGAAGAACCGCAAGATGCAAGACGAGGTCACTGCTCTCCGCGTCGCGCACGATGAACTGGCCGCCGCCCACGAGACGGTCATGGCGGACTATGAGGCGCTGCAGTCGCGGTTGCAGGAGCAGACGGCGCTGAACGACCGCCTCGAGAACGATCTTTTGCGCATCAACGAGTCGCGGCATGGAGGGCAGGCTCAACCCTCGTCGGCGAACCGCGAAGACCCCCTCGCAGGGTTCCAGTTGGGCAAAAAGGTGAGCTCGCACCTTCTCTACGTCCTGATCCGGGAGATTGACTCGTTGGATTCATCACGTAGCCTACCGAAGCCGCGCCTGTCCAGCCGCAGCCTTTCCAGAGCTCTGCCGAGACCTCCATCCTGCCCATCATTACTTCCCAGCGAGATCGGTTCCGACAGCGCAATTCTGAGCTGGAAGAGGTATGTCAATGTGTTCTCCCGCAGCCTCCAACCGGTCAAGCTGACAGCTTTACCCCTCCCGCAGGAACTGCGTCGCCAATTCAACACGATCTCGGAACTGCGGAGCGAGATCAAGACGCTCCAGGCCGACAACCTCAAGCTCTACGAGAAGGTTCGGTACCTACAGTCGTACCGGGACGAGAACTCTGCGGCGAAGCAGCAAGCCGGCTTCTCGAACGTAGTCCGCGGCGACGAGGAGCTCGTGCGGTACCAGAACAAGTACGAGGAGAGCATGAATCCGTTCGAGGCGTTCCGGGGTCGAGTAGGTCCCTCTTCCTTCCCTGCCTCCTGATCTTCCACTCCGAGCTGATCCTCATCGCGGTTGTGTGTGTGTGTGTGCGCGCGCAGGAACGTGGCCGCGCGATCCACAACCTCAATCCGCTTGAGAAGGTCCTCCTCACCCTGTCGACCGTCGTCCTGTCGAATCGCGTCGCGCGCAACCTCTTTGTCCTGTACGCCCTCGGGCTGCACTTCTTTGTGCTCTCGACCCTCTATCATTACACTTTGTCGAGCGAGGCGGCTCATCCCGTTGTACCCCCGATCTGAGTTTGAGTAGGTTTCGATCCCCTTGCGGATGGAACGCCAGCAGCGATGTTCATACCACGAAGCATGGGCCTCCTTTGCATAGTCTTCAGTCAAGAAGCCACAGCGGCTTCGCTCAAGAGGCGCCATCTCGTTCGAGCTACTCGGGACGCAGCTGCCCACCGGGGACAGTTTCGATGCGCGCGAGAGGTGCGAGCGCGGCCACGGCGTTGTGGAATGAGGGCATGGGCCTGAGTGGCAATATGAGTAGGGTGTAGCTTCGAGATTCCAGATTAGCAGCCAAGACAGCTATGCCTTCTGTCGATGCGCCCTCGTCCTCCAAGCAGCCTCAAGTAACTCAATTTGGCTCCTGCATCATCGGAAAGCGCCAGTGTCATGTCACGTGGAGCGCGAGCAGCAGCTTTGTCGCTGATAGCGCGGGCGTAAGATAGCATCGCGGGCGCGTGCGGGCTGGCGTGTAGCCATTTCGTTTCGAGCCTGCGCCTGCCGTGGACGGACGGATGCGATGCTGCCGACGCGCTCTGGAAGTCGCTTGAGCGGGGTGGTAGATCGATTTGAATTGCGTAGCATACTGACAGTATTCTGCGCGAACACCCTGCATTGGAGTCTGGGTGCGTGATGGGAAGAGACCAAGCCGCGATGCCTCGCTCATCTCTCGCGCTTCTTGACCTCGTCCTCGGCACTGCTGCCAGCCGTGTGCATAGTCGACAATGTCTGGACTTCGGCAAGCACGCAAGACGACGCAGCTGGCGACTCAGCTGCATCAGATCACCGCGGGACCGTCCGCCCGACGACTCCCTGCCGTCGTCGAGGGCCTCACCATTCGCAGCGAAGGCGTCAAGGGCAACGCAGGCGCCAGGTGAGCTGAGCCCGCAGTTTTCCGACGACCTGCCGCTGACCCCAGTCTGGGCTCTTCCCATAAACTCAGGCATTTCGTCAAGAGCGCTATCCCGGCCGTTCGGTTCGCCAACCCGTCTCTGCGGATCTCGTTCGAGCAAGTACCGACTGTGAAGCGAAGAAAGCATGCCGGAGCCGGAGGGCAGAAGGCAGCAGAGGCGGCGCCCGTCGCGGAGGAGGATGACGCAGCTGCAGTGTGGAAGCAACCGCCCGGCTTGACGGTCACGTTCAGTGAGTGCCTTGTGCTCCACTTGAACGTGTACCCCTCCCGTGCTCGGCTCACTCTTTGCCCCGCTTTCGCGTTGACAGCCGACCCGAGTCTTCCGCCCGCTTTCTTCCCTCTCCCGCCTCAACGATCCGAACGTCTTGTGTCCGCGTTCTGGCAGACTTTCGGCAGCGAGGACAGCCTACGCGCGTGGGCCTCGGGCAAGGCTACGACTGCTGCTCCGGCGACGGATGCTAGCGAAGCAGTAGCAGCTGGGGCAGAAGGAGACAGGGTCGAAGTGGTTGAAGAAGTTCCGGTCAAGGGTGACGGCGAGGCTCTTGTCGGAGGCGAGCGCCAGTCTGCGCCGTAAATGGTCTACATTCACGGTTGATACTACTGCAGTCGCTTTGTACGCATCATGTTTATGAGTATCCTGCTGAGCGGGGAGAATGACAAACCGAGAGATCGACACGGCGCTGACGAACTCCGCGCCGGAGACTCCGCATCGGGCGTCGGGCACCTCGCGATTTTAAAGTTAAACGCCGAGCGCGCGAGCTCTGCGGGGGCGGTGCAGAATTGTCGGTTGCAACTTGGAGAGCGCGCTCGCGCCCACGCGGTTGATTAGAATTGTTGACCATAAGCATATACGCTGTCCTACACAGTCGACTCGCCAGTCATACACACTAGGCAGCTTCAGTGGCGTCATCGACTTTGCACGACACAAAGGCGGGGCTGTGCTCAGTCCTCTCAAAAGTCCGTCCGCGACCCCGCAGCTTCTCTCCGAACGACGACGAGCTTGCGCCCGACTAGTTGGCACGCCGCAGGGCAGATAACGGCGACGCATAGGCCAGGCGACGCGACGCACGGGGCAGGGCAGTAGGCGGGCGATCCCTCAGAAGCAGCAGCATACGAGATGATGCTTCGACGGTTTCGCCTTGGCGCGGTCGCGTCGGCAGCTTTGGCGGTCCTGCTGCACTGCCGCTGGGTGCTCTTGAACGGCGCATCCGTGCCGTACAGGTTATGGACAGTCCTCGGTACGTTGGGCACCGCGCGGTTCATCGCGATCTTATCGCGCTTCGGCCGACGGGTCACACGACCTCGCGCGCTGACCCCTTGGCCTTGGCTCTATGTTGCAGTCGGAGCGTTCCCGCCCTTCCTGTGGACGTTCCTGTTCAAGCAGGCCAAACATATCCCGACTGAGATCCGCCCTCCCGTCAGTCGCTCGTTTGTCTTCACCTTTGTTCCCCTCTTTCCGCGTGCGGGTCACCACCTGCGTTGTCCTGGGATCTTTCCGAAAATCACGAACAGCTCCTGACTGAACCTCCCTGCTGCTACAGATTCATATCAACTTGCTGCCGGCAGCGAACCGTTTCCTCCTTTCGCCGATCGGCGTCATTCTCCTCACTCTGGCGCTTCTGCCGCTTGCACGGCTCGTTTACTTTTGGAGTGCGGATTTTCCCATCCTTTCCCCGAGACGCGTACCCTGTGCTGACTGTTTTTGTGACCAACAGGCGAGGGAGACAAGCCCAAAGCAGAACGAGGCCGCGGCAGGTGGTATGCCGCCAGCATTGCCCTTTTCCCCGCCGCATTGTGCGCAACGGCTCACCTGGGCACACTCGAAATAGTACGTCCTGCCCTCCCGTACCTTCGACTAAGAGCCACCCCGACGCAGCTGATCACACGGCAACCCTGCGATTTGCCCAACCACAGTCAAACGCGCTCGACTTGTTCGCTTTCGGATCTTACGGAGCGTTGCACTTTGCCTCGCCCATCATCGCCGCGTGGTGGATCTGGGGTTTCGGCACGCAGGGCGCGGCGTGCACGTTCGGGTGGACGCTCGGCGCGCAGAACCTCGCCGGGCTCGCGACGCACCTCGTGTTCCCGAATGCCTCGCCATGGTTGTACGTTGGCTGTCTCCCGTTTTGCCTCGTTACAAAACTAATACGTCGCAATTCTAGTTACGACGTCTACGGAATCGACGCCGCCCAGCCCGACTATTCTTATCCCGGCAACCCGGCCGGTCTCGTCCGAGTCGACAGCATCCTCGGCACGCACATCTACACCAAGGCGTTCGGCAAAGGTCCCGTCGTATTCGGGGCGATCCCGTCCCTGCATGCCGCGACGGCCATCTGTTGCTCGCTGTTTGTCGTTCGCTACTCCAAGGGGTACCGCGGTCTCGTCTTCATGTGGCTCTATTGCTTGTGAGTTGCTCGACGGAGGCACCGAATTCGCGCAGAGAGATACTTACTGACTAAAGCACGCTGATTTCTTCAAACAGCTGGATGTTCTGGGCGACTCAGTACCTGCACCATCACGTAAGTGCACGCGATGTCTTCTCCCCAAAATCACCCTGCTGACTCTTTCGCTTACAGTTCGCCATCGACCTCCTCGCCGGTACGTTCTACTCGGTGGTCGCCTTCACACTCTTTGAACGCGTACGCCTCCGCAAGCTCGACCGGAAACACTACTCGGAGGGTTTGACGAACGGCTGGGAGCGACTCTGGCACGCGCGCCGCGACGGCGAGAACTATGACGCGTACGGCGAACGGATGCTGCGCCGCCTGGCTGGCGGCGATGACGAACCGAACCTTGTCGGCGGGATCGCCCTCAGTCCGAGCGTCAGCGGCGAAGGGACGCCGGCACGGTCGGTCTCGCCGCCCGCGTACCGCGATGGCGGGTACACCTCGCTTCCTGCGGTCGATGACAAGGAGGCGCGAGAATGCGATAGCAGCAGCCTGGAAGGGGACGACGACGGCGCCATCGATGAGCGGCCGAACAGTATGCACGATCTGCCGACGCGGCGAACGGCTTCGGTCGTGTGATTCCCAGTCAGTCAGGCGCCGCTTCTCGCGCGACGGTGTCTTTGCGCGCGGTCTGTGTACAATTCGTGTACTATTTTGACGGTGTCAGTCTTCCCCCCAAGGCTGGCTTTTGACGAGCTCCTGTACGCTACACCTCTCTCTCTCTCTCTCTCTCTTTCCCAGACGACGTTGCCCCCGTCGATATTTGTACCTGCTCGTAGAGTTCCTGCAGCCATACGGTACGCAATCGCACTAGATTTCTGTACTCAGCCTCGGTGCTCTTTCTGCGCTCCTTTTTCAGAGTCGGAGATCTCACGTGCGTGCAAAAGGTCGAACAGACACCTCTCACCGGTTTCCTCGCGCTTCTTGCCTACCGGGACTGAAAGCATGGTCGCTGCAAAGGCTAGCGATGACTTTTCACGCTACACGACTCGCCGGATAGGCACCGGCCGCGAACGAGTTCGATCAGTCGCTTGTGAGTTCGCCGCGCAGCAGCTCTACGGCAACGACTCTGCTCAGGTTCCCGCTAGATTGGTCGAGCTGATTGCTGGGAGCATGTTGTGCCGCTGAGCAGGGAATCTCGACGGGCGGCGGTTGGCGACGGGTGGGACGGACAAGGTCATCCGGGTTTACCTTCCAGACAAGGGTGAGCAGCCCATATCTCCTTTCGTCGTGAAGAATTCCGCGCGATCGACCCTGTTACTCTTCCCGCAGACCCGCGAGCTGCAACCGAGTGCAGAGGTCATGTCGGCGAGGTGCAATGCGTCCGGTGGAGCCCAGTCCATCCGGAGCGGCTCGCGAGCGTGAGCGGGTCAGGTAAAGCTACATGCCCCGTCTACGACCCGGCAACATGCCAAGCGGGCCCGTGTAGGATGGAGAGCTGAACTTCACCGCACGCATCGCAGCCCAAGACACGGCATTACATTTCTGGTTCGTCCTCCGTCTCTCGTCACGCTTGCTCGTGCCCGGATGCTGACGCCGCGTATGCTATAGGGATCTGCGACGTAAGCGTCTTGTGATGCGGTGCGGACGAACCGAACCTGACTTTTCCGCCTCGCGCAGAGGGTCACAAACCCGTCTCGACGGTGGAAACGCTCGGCGAGAACCTCAACATGGCGTGGTCTTCCGACGGCAAGACGATCATCATCGGTAACCGCAACGACAAGGTTGTCTGGGTCGACGTCGAGGAGCAAAAGATTACGAGGCGGATAGACATGGGCAAAGACGTGAGTTCATCCCTGCTGGTTCGCATTTGCCCTCGAACGATCGGACTTGTTCCGTCTGGCTCAGTGCATTCACGTAGCTGAAGAATTGAACTCCAGCAAACGAACGAATGCCTTTTCGCCCACAACGACGCCTTCCTCATCACGGGTGTCGAAGGCTCGGCGCGGATCACCTCCTTCCCGGAGAACGAGCCCATACATACTTTCGACGTCGGGACGATGCCGGTCACTGTGATTGATCTGGATCCGAGAGGGAGGTGCGCTCTTTCTTTCGGCGACATCTTCTTTGTCCTTCCAAGTTAGCGAGGTGTGCTGACGGTGACAAACCCCGCCGCGGCAAGATACTTTGTGGCGGGATGCAACGACACGCTCGTGAGCCTGTGGGAGACGGAAGACTGGTCCTGCGTTGCTACTTCGGGCGTTCACGAGTACGTGCTTTCCGAACTGACTTGCCGTCGTGTTTGCAAACTGCTGACCGCGTTGTTTCCAGCGACCCTGTCCGGATGGCGCGCTTCTCACAAGATGGCAACTACGTTGCATCCTGTGCTGCAGATGGGCAGGTAGTCATCGTAAGTCTCCGTTTTTCGCGACTTGAAGAGCCAGCTCGCTGATCAGAATCCAACGATCCTTGGTACAGCTCTCGGTCCCGAATCTCGGGAAGGTCGCTTCGTTCACGGTTCCCGGCGGCAACAGCGAAACATTAGCCTGGCATCCTACTCGGAACGTCCTCGCCTACGTCGGCCAAGAGACGGGCATCTGGGGCGCCGGTCTCTAAGCGGGTGTATCTCGCAGGCGCCTTGTTTGATGCATCGAATTTCACTTGACTTTAAACGGAAACGCTGGGTCTTTGTCGCTTCTGGGAATATGAACTATGAACGGTAAACTTATGGAACATACAGCGAGCGACTCTCAACGCTTCTTCTGCTCGTCGAAGCCCTTGACGAGAACCTCCCAGATGCGCTGGTCCTGGATGCTCGACAAGTCGCACGCGAGCTTGCCGTCGCGCGAGATCTCGAGGCGGTCGAGGATCGCCTTGGTCTCGTCCGGCAGCTCGATGTGGCCCGAGATGCCGACGAGCTTGGCAAAGACGAGGTGCCACATGCTCGCGTTGCCGGTCGTCAGGTCGCGCTCTGAAGGTCCGTCGCCGGCCTCTCCACTGTGGCAAAGTGAGCAAGGTCCCGTCGGTCAGGTGCTCTCTGAGTCATGGCCACTGAGCAGCACGCTCGTCGACTCACTCTCGGCCGCCGCGAACGTGGTCGACATCGTTCGCCGTCATCTCGTTCCTGCTCGACGTGTGCTTGTCGGACGAGTAGAACTTGACCAACGCGCGTGCAATCGCCTCGGGATCAGAGGTCTCGACAATCTCGCCGTCCCTGCCTTGGCGGACTTGCAGAGGGATGCCACCCGCATTCGACGCGATGACCCATTTGCGCTTGTGGATCGCTTCCGTCACCTTGATCTCGTATCCCTCGCGAGTCGAGACTTGGCAGACGACGTCGGCGCCGCGGAGCATGGCGTTGAGCAGACGGTCTGTCCAGGAGTGCTCGAGTCAGTAAGCGGAGGAACGCCCCGAAGTTTGACTGAAGGAAGACCCGTACCCGACGGAGGTGCGCGGATGCCAAAGATGTCGTCTCGGATCTTGGCGAATTTTTCGTCGCTGATCTGCTCCTGCAGCTGGTGAAGGACCATCGTGCCGTCCGGGTCATCAACCGACGAGTGACCGGTCTGTATCGGGCGCGGGCGAAAAAGGCATCAGCAACGCTCGGCGCTCCCGCGCAGAAACGGCAGCGGACGTACCATGATGAGCTGCGGCGCCGGACCCGGGCTGTTCGACTTTGCGAGCTCTTCGCGGAAGAGACGGTAACCTTCGACGAGGTCCGGAATACCCTGCAGCGACCGATGAGGGGGTCAGCTTCGGCTGGTCTTCCGAGTCCTGAAGTTGTTCCGCTTGCCTTGGACGGGTCGAACCGTGCCACTTGAATGATGTAGCCGCGCATCCAGTCGACATGGCGACCGTCCGAGCTCTTTCAAAGGAAAGAAGGGCGATCAGCTTCAAAGGTTCGGCGGAGCAGCGCAGACTCGGAGTGACGACGCACGTGGGCAGCAGAGTCGAACGAGTGGCGGTAGCCGTTCATGTGCTCGCGCCTGAGGGGCTTGTTGAGTCCGTCGAGCGGGTCGGTCGAGGCTAACGGCGGATGAAGGCCGTCAGTTCCGAGTCTCGAGACCACACAATCCGCTAGAGTGACCGGAGCTTACGAGGCATGTACACGACCGGCATCGTGTCCTTGACGACTTGCGGCACGAATTCTTCGACCGGGTGCTGCAACGTTCGTGAGCCGTGAGCTTGAGTGTGCACAACAAGCGGCGTGAGCCTCTTACCGCGACAAAGAGATCGGCCTGCTTGATGAAACCCCAGAGATAGTCCCACGTCGTCTTCTGCTGCGACACACCCTTGTCGATGAGGTCCGAGCGGACTGCAGAAAGGAGCCCAAGATCAGCGCACTGGTTCCAACTCCACGAGGAAACTCGAAAGTAAGAAGGCCGTACTTTGGATGTGGGAGCGGTACACGATCTTGGTACGAGGCGACTCGCGGCGAATGATCGGGATGAGCGCAGTGACTGGGGGAGCTCGTGGAGGTCAGCGCGAGTGTCGATCAAGCCAGGTCAAGGCTGGAGGAAGACTCACGCTGCGGGTCGTCGATGACGGCGATGTCGAGCCGACGGAGCGGACTGTCCTCGCCGGACCAGTAGCGCTTGAAGTTGTGCGCCGTCCACGCTTCGAACAGTTCCATGTCGTCCTCGTGCAGAAGGATGTCCGGCTCCGCAACGCCTTGCAGGACGTTCTGCGAGGACCCCAAGTGCGCTAGTGAGCTCTCGCATCGGCGACACCTTTACGGACACCCTAGCACAAGGAGACTGTCTTACGTGGAACTTGCGCTTGCTGCACAGAGAAAGGAGATGTGCGTATACCGAATAGGGGAGAGGGCGAGACAAGGGAGACGGGTAGCAAGTCAAGAAAAGGAGTCAGAAAGGCGCTCACAGACATCAGGATGAACACGCGGCTCACGTGATGTTGAAGACGGAGGGGTCCCCATCGGGAACAAACCAGCGAACGTCGAGCCCGGTCATGTGCCAGACGCGCATCAGCGAGTGGCGCATGAGCGCGACTCCGCCGCCGCGCGGGGTCGCCGAGAAGAAGCTGATGTTGGTCTTCTGCGCGGCGAGGGCGTCGCCGAGGGAAGTGAACGCTGACCAGAGAGCGGGCGAGGTGACCTGCCTAAGGAGGGCGAGGCCGTAAAGCCGAACGCGGAAATCGGCGTCGACTGCGCGCGAGAATCATTCAGATTTCCGGCTCAGCTTGCAGCTTGCAAGTGAATATGCACGACAGCGTTGAGCTCACCGAGGACCTGCCTGAGCGGACTGAGCGTGATCTTGACTGTCGACGTCGCCATCGGGACCAGGGTCGCGAGCGCCTCATCGATCGCAGCCGTCGCTTGCCCATCGAGCGAGAACTTGCCCTCGGCGGCTTCGCGGGACGATAGGAACGGAATTGCGTCGAGGTGGAGCCAGACGCGCGTGAGAAAGTGCACGTTCGTGTCCCTGCGCTCTTTATCGGCGTAGAAAGTCAAGCTCGGGTCGAGCCCGTCCAAGGTACGGGCAACAGCCACGATCGAGATCTGCGAGCGGAGAGTACATAGTCAGTACTGAATGAAGGAATCGAGGGTCAAGAGGAGAGAACCCCTTGGCGGACCTTGTGACCGCGCTGCGAGGTGTACTTGTCGGCGAGGTCAAACATATACTCGAGGGCGTCGACGGCCGTCTCTCCCTTGGGCCGGAAGCTGTGCTCGCTCTGGGTACATGTCGAGGCGATGTCAGCGATAGGGCGAGCGTATGAAAGCACCTCCGGGCGCACCTGGACGATACCGCTGCCATCGCTGACGGCGATGGCGTACTCTGCGCCCCGGTCGTCGAGGTCTGGGCGTTCACGGACGGCGACGCCGACAAAGACGGTCTGAAGAGGTGCGGAAGGCCTGTGCGGACAGTTTCAAATGACGTCAACTCTGGGCGGGTGTACCAGGCTTTAGGCAGGCGGGGACTTCTACGCCCTTCCTGGCGACGATGAGACTGACTTTCGGTGTTTCTTCTTGGAGAGGTCGAGGCGGCGGTTGGTGATGCTGTGAGGGGTCGGTGAGCGTTCGATGAGGTCGTGTATCGGCAGCGTTAGCCTGGACCTGTCGATAAAGTCGTTCGGCATGGCTGGTGAGAGAGTCGGAGAGACTCTGCGGGATGTGGGGCGGCAAACGTGAGAAGGAGGATGAGGGAACGGACGGGGGCTTTGCCTAGTCAACGCTTGTAAGCGGACAGCCTGCGGTCAGTGGCGAGATGCGCGTGCTCACCTCCGGCAATCTTGTCAATGAGAGGAGGGGAAAAGAAACGCCGAGCTCCAAGTTTGTGCGCAACCGCGACCGAGCGAACTCGGCGACGTCAACTGGGTGCCACGTCACCTTGGCCAGCCAACAGGGGGACGGGCTCTCAAAAGAAGCTATATTCCACATAATCACCGGGATTTTTTCTCATTCTGGTGCACTGCAAATCGTTTCTAAGTATGACAATGTGTATGAGCTTGTTAGCGCTGGGAGAAGACGGCGACAGATGACCAGAGAAACGACGCCGCGCTGTCACGCTCATCCGCATGCGCTGCGTCCGGCGACTCCTTAGTCGGCTGTCGACCCCTTGTGAGGCCAAGTGACCGTAGTGAATCGGCAGAAACAAGTTGCTCAGAGCTTCCCTCGATCACCGCCGCTCTTTCCACGACCTCGCCGCTTGCCGCCGCCCCACCATTGCCCGGTCTTGTCAACCCGCGTACAGCCTCGTCGGTACTGCAGGTCAAGTGCGCACACCGGGGCAGCCGCTTCAAGGCGATTGGAAACGATGGCACCGGTTCAGTCGACCCTGCGGCGGGGAGCCGTCGAGCAGTACGCGCGGCCGCTCGTCGCGCACTACCTCGCTCACCGACGACGCTACTCGAACCTCCTCATGGTCGCATTCTCGGCCTATGTCCTCCAGAATGTGAGAGTTCAGGTCCTGGTGTCCCGATCCCGAGGACCGCGCGAGCTGACTGAGCGTGTTGACGCGGCAGACCTACGCCGGGTTGACGGGAAGTGCGTCGGCCAAGAAGAAGACAAAGGCAGCGGCGTCCGCACCAGGCGCAGCTCCGAAAACGGTGCAGGCCACGAACCAAAGCACTGACGAGTTGAAGGGAGGTGCCGCCGCCGGAGGGAGTGCAAAGTCGCGAACAAAGAGACGAGGACCACGCGTCGAGGTAAGCTGAAGTCGACCTGCCCAACGCACGAGTCCTCCCAGCCAATACCTTATACCTGAACCTGACTCGCCGCGGTTGTACACGCTGCAGGTCGACGCCGTCTTTTGGCAGCGCTTGTCCCGCCTCCTCCGGATCGTCCTGCCCTCGTACCGCTCAAAGGAGGCCTCGCTCCTCCTCCTGCACACCTTTTTCCTCGTCGCTCGCACCGCCCTCTCCCTCTACATCGCTTCCCTCGACGGCGCGATCGTTTCCGCCCTCGTGCGCGCCCAGCCGAGGGTCTTTTTCCTGCGCATCTTGACCTGGATCGCCATCGCCATCCCGGCCACTTACACCAACTCCATGCTGACGTACCTCCAGAGCAAGCTGGGTGTGTTCATCCTTCCACGCTCTTCTTGTGTCGATTTCAAACGCTGCTGACATGCCGAGCTCCTACAGCGATCGCTTACCGAACGCGGCTCACCAAGAAGGTGCACGAGGACTACCTCGAAGGCTCGACGTTCTACGCGCTCGGCAACCTCGACGACCGCATCAAGAACGCCGACCAGCTCATCGTCGTCGACATACAGAAGTTCAGCAACTCGCTCGCCGAGATCTAGTAAGTTCGGTCGGATCCGCAAAGTCGCGACCCGACATGGACATGTGACTGACTAGGAGCTGCTTGGGTTTTGTCAGCGGGAATATCGCGAAACCGGTGCTGGACGTCATCATCTATAACGCCAAGCTCTCGCAGAACGTGGGCGCAGAAGGTCTCATCGCCTTGACTGCCATCGTCCAGGTCTCAGCTGCGCTGCGTAAGCCAATCACCACGCTCGTTCGCCCGTCACGAGCGGGCATCATGAACTTAAGACTGACTATCTGTGTTCAATAGTCAAGTGGGCGACGCCACCTTTCGGTCGCTATGCCGCCGAGGAGCAGCGCCTCGAAGGCGAATACCGTTTCTCGCACACGCGCCTGGTCGAGCACGCCGAGGAGGTCGCGTTCCTGCGAGGGTCCCAAACCGAGAAGAACCTGATCGAGCGAGGCTACTTTGCCCTCTTGAAGCACATCAACCGCATCTTGCGGATGCGCATGGTCTACTCCATCGTCGAGGAATCCATCGTCAAGTGGTTCTGGGGCAGTCTCGGCCTCTGCGTCTGCGCTGTTCCGGTCTTCGGTGCACGTTTGTTTGGCGGTGGTGGTGGTCTTGGCGTCCTCGCCAACGTCGATTTTGGCTCGAGAACCGAAGGTGATCTGGGGACTCCCGCGCGACTCTCGCCTGGTCTTTTGCGCAGAACTGACGGATAATTTCTTTCGCAGGCTTCGTCACGAATCGTCGACTTCTCCTCTCGGCCTCTGACGCTCTCGGGGTACGTCGAAACCATGATCCACCATCCCGTTCTCCTTGAGCTGACAAGTGTTTTCCTCGCACGCCAGCGCCTCATGTCTACGTACCGCGACCTATCCGAGTTGTCCGGCTACACTGCACGAGTCTCGGAGCTGCTTGACACGATGGAGGATGTCAAGGCGGGCCGGTACCAGAAGAAGCTTGTCGGTGGCGGCAGTACCGCCGGACGGACCGTCGGGAAGGACGATGAAGTCGCACAGAATGCCAAGAGTGAGTCAGGATGCTGGTCCAATATCCGCTCACCACTGACTTGAGCGTGATGGGCGTGCAGTGCTGCAAGGTCGGGGCAAGGTCATCCAGTCGGAAAATGAGATCATGTTTGACCGCGTTCCGATCGTGACGCCAAATGGTGCGTCCCTCCTTTGAATATTGGCCCACAGTCCCTGCGTCCCGATCTAACCTTTTCTCCGCCTCAGGCGACGTGTTGATCAAGAGCTTGAGCTTCTACGTCAAGCCGGGCGTGAGCATTTTTCCTTCCTCGCTCGAAGCTGGCCATTCCCTGACAGCATTCCATTCTCCTCATCATGACAGCAACATCTTCTCGTCGTCGGTGGAAATGGTACCGGCAAATCGTCCCTTTTCCGCATTCTCGGCGGACTTTGGCCCATCTACGGTGCGTGCTCTATGCCAGCGCATGGACTGGTGCACACTACTGACGTTGCAGCCCTGCTCATCAGGTGGGATTGTGACAAAGCCGCCGGCGTCCGAATTCACCTACATCCCGCAGCGACCCTACCTCTCGCTCGGGACCCTCCGCGATCAGATCATTTACCCGCACTCGCGCGCGCAAATGCACGCTCGCGGCATCACCGACTCGGACCTCGTTCGCATTCTGCGCCTCCTTGATCTCGAAGCGATCGTCGAGCGAGAAGGCGGCTGGGATGCGCAGCGCGAGTGGCGAGACGCGCTCTCTGGTGGGGATAAGCAGAGGCTGGCGATGGCCCGCTTGTTCTACCACCGTCCCAAGGTACGTCATTTTCGGGGTCTCTCTGCTTCAAAGGCGCGCCAGGCTGACTCTGAGAGCACCCACGAATAGTACGCGATCCTCGACGAGTGCACCAGCGCCGTCACGCTCGAGGTTGAGCAGACTTTTTACAAGCGCGCAACCGGTACGCACACGGGCCGCAATCTGCAGCCCTTCGGCTCGAGCTGGACTGACGCCCTTTCCTTTCTGTTCAGAACTCGGCATCACACTCTTGACCGTCTCACACCGTCCGTCGTTGTGGAAGTATCACAAGTACATCCTGCAGGTCAGTCGGAGCGGATTCTTACGCTTTCATTTTCCGCGGTTGAGTGCTGACCCAGTCCATCCGCACTCTCAGTTGCTTGGCGGAGGCGAGTACGCGTTCGGTCCGCTCGACTGGGAGAAGCGCCTCGCCCTGCAGGAGGAAAAGCAGAGCCTCGAGCAGAAATTGGCCGAAGT